>JASCZI010271874.1:89575-100423 GCA_036250425.1 Stylosanthes scabra
TCGCATCCTCAACCATCAAAGTAATTAAGAAGAATTTTTTAAGAAGAATTTTTTATGATATGAAAGTAATTAAGAAGAATTTTTTAAAGATGATTTGTGCTTATCAAAATTAAAAAAAAAAGTTCAATATAACTCTATTTATTAATAAATATTCATATTTATTATTACATTTATATGTATAATAGTTTTTTAAAATTTTAAAATTACTTTACCAAGCACAATTGTTGTTCATCATTATTAAAAAAATTATTTGATTTTATCAAATACATGTGCTATGATTTTTAAAAAGCTAAGTTTTAACAAATCGAGTTTAATACTAAAATAAACAAGTTAAATATAAAGTTTTCTAATTTTTATTTTCCAAATTTATATTAATCTAATATGTTCACCTTTAATACTTTAAAAAAAAAAAGCTTTTCATGTATTGCCATACATTGCATCCTATGTGTTTTTTTTTTTACTTGATTACATCCTACGTTTAAAGAGTTATGTTAGGTGTACATCAAAATCGGTCACTAAATCAGCCACTCATATATAATATGCACTAAAATACTAAATACACACTAATTAAAAATAAGTTAAACTACGCATGTATTTTGTATTTCAATGCGTATTATACACTGGTGGTTGATAGATTTGGTGGTTGATAGATTTGATAGTTGATTTTAATATGCAAATAGAATTATTCATATTTAAATGATATACTTTGCCTATTTATTTTGTTAAGAATTAATTTATTTGATCTTTACAAAAATCAGTGTCAAACATATAAATCTTTTCGTTTAAATCTGTCCACCAAATTTAGGTTTTACTTGAAATAAACAGTCCTGTTTTTATGTGAAAATAAACTTTAGTTAAACTTAATTAGTTGATAAAAGACTTGTACATATCATATTTTGGCTAAAGTATTGTTCATGTTCCTAACGTTTGTAAAATTTTTTTAAAAATATCCCTAATGTTTAATTTGATTCAATTTTACTCTCAACGTTGAAATGTGCTCTAGTGTTCTGTTAGAGTTTTCTCTTGCGCCCTATTAGGGTTTCTCCTGTGCTCTAGTGTTCTACTAGAGTTTTCTCTTGTATCCTATTAGGGTTTTCTTTTGTACTCTAGTGTTCTGCTAGAATTTTCTTTTGTGTCCTATTAGGGATTTTTCTCTTGTGCCTAATAAGGTTCTTCTGGTGTTCGGTTAAAATTTTCTCTTGTTTATTTGGAGTACTCAGAAGATATTAAAGAAAGAGTGAAGATTTGTGCTTGAACAATGGAGGCAGATTTCAAAATAATTTGGTGTTCAAAATGATATAAGAGTATTTTGCAGGAAGTGTTAGGGTTTGAAGAGACCCCTGACCTTTTATAAACTAAAAGGGATCTGTATATCCTACTCTTCCAAGAATGGTTTTATCTATGAAACCAACAATCAATCTCGAATATGGTGGAATATAAATTGAGATCTTGTGGTTTCTACATAATTTTAAGGGTACTATGGTCTACGGAAAAAATATCCACGACTGTCTCCCAGAGCCAACATATCTTCGAAGCCGCATCTTCTCCAAATGATTTTTACCTCCGTCATTGAAATCAACCATGAGTTTCAAAGATAACACATTTCTTTGTTTTGTTTTAGTATCCTCCTCTCTAAGTTTATTTGATATTTAGATCTTTAATTTCTGTGGAGATCTCACTTTCTTTTGCTTTTGGTTGTCCAAGTTAGACCCAACTCTTATGTATTCATTTTTCTATTCAGTAAAATGAAATACAACTGCCTTTGATAAAAAAAAAATTAAATACAAAGTTTTCTAATTTTTATTTTCCAAATTTATATTAATGTAATATGTTCACCTTTAATACTTTAAAAAAAAAAAAAAGCTTTTCATGTATTGCCATACATTGCATCCTATGTGCTTTATTTTATTTTATTATTTTTTTTTTTGACTTGATTTCATCCCATGTTTAAAGAGTTATTTTAGGTGTACATCAAAATCGGTCATTAAATTAGCCACTCATGTATAATACGCACTAAAATACTAAATACACACTAAAAAATAAGTTAAACTATATATGTATTTTGTATTTCAATGCGTATTATATAATGGTGGTTGATTTCGATATGCAAGCAAAATTATTCATATCTAAATGATATACTTTACCTATTTATTTTGTTAAGAATTAATTTATTTGATATTTACAAAAAGAGTAATGCTACGAAGCCAACGTTAGTGGACCAATAGGGAGCTAATTAATATAATTAGGGAAATAATAGGTGGTAAAAGGGGAAGAGAAAATAAGAAAAAAATGATATTAATTCCTTATTATCTCTCTAATATTAACTATCAAGTCTTTCTCTTATAAAAATCAGTGTCAAACATATAAATCTTTTTGTTTAAATCTGTCCACCAAATTTAGGTTTTACTTGAAATAAACAGTCCTGTTTTTATGTGAAAATAAACTTTAGTTAAACTTAATTAGTTGATAAAAAGAGTTGTACATATCATATTTTTTTATTAGGATTATGAGCAAAGACCAATCGAGCCAGCGAATATAACGATTATTATCACTATAAAATTGCTGCTAACAAACTAATAATTTTAATATGACTAATAATTTTTTTTTCAAAAATCTATTCGAATAATATAATATTTTTTAGAGAGGAATTTGAATATTTACTCGTCTGATAAACCTCTGAAATTTATGGTTAAATAAAATGTATTTAATGCTTTCATGTATTAAGTTGTATGACTTTCTAACGTGAATTAAATGCATATAAATATTTAGAAAAAAATTTGATAACCATAATTGTAACTTTTCTATTTAGATTTTTATTTCCATTTATGAATTGTTATTTAATTTGTTAGGATATATTAGTATCAATTATTATATTTATGTTTATTAATTAATATTGTGTAAGAATTATCTAAAGTAGGATATAATCTTAAGGTATTTATAAGTAAGAAGAGAATTAATATAAACTAATATGATAATTAATATGATAATAATACTTATTAATTATAATATATTTTAATATCCCATTTGAATTTGAGAGTTCACAAATAAAATATTAATTAATATTAATATATTCTAACAGAATTAAATATATTTTTTTTATAAGAACAGAATTAAATATATATATTATATATTATAAATATTAAGTTAAATATGGTAATTACGAATTATAGTTTTTTTGGGTGACTTATTTGCTTTTTTGGTGACTATTACGAATTATAGTTACCTAACGTAACTCTATTTAAGATCTTGTATTGACATCTGATATCACCATTGAAAACTCGGTAGAAAGTATTTCTCAAGAGAAGGACAAGATGAAAATCTCCTCCTATATTTCCATCCTTTTACTTGCTGTTTTTACTGGTTTTAGTATCTGTTTTCATATATTTTTAATTTTGTGAGCAATTCTTTTAGTGAGTTTATTATTAATTTAATTTGTTAATGACTAATTAATAATGGAATATATATGTTTAATGTTTTGTAGGAAGCGAAATGCAGATTATAACAGAGGCAAGAGATTGTCTAATTCCAGCATTTCAATTTAGCTGTGCAAATACAGGGGAGCACTGTGACGCAGGATGCAAGAAACTTTATGGAACTTCTTCAACAGCAGCTTGTAATGTCAACAAAGATAATTGCTATTGTCATCTAGGAGGATGTTAGTAATAATATGTAATAGCTAGCTTGTAGCTACATCCTTCACCTTCGCAATTGGTCAAAATAATTATGAATGAAAATAAAGAGGGTGCGGTGATTAATTATATTTCATTATTTAGCGCATCAACCTTCGACTTCCATTCATTGCATTACATTTTTGTTTTATTTATTTATTGGCTAAACTTTGTTTTACTCGGCCACATGGGGGAGGAGGATGTGCATGGATCGGATTCGATCCGCATATCCGTGGTAAAAAATCGAATCCGATACAAATATTCGCGGATTCTATCCAATTTGCATAACAATCCGATCGGATCAGATTCGATTCGCACATTGACAAATGCGGATCGTGAATATCAAGTGCTCATCCGCGGATCCGATTCGCATATCCACGGATCCGCATATTAATAAATAAATACTAAAAATATATATAATAATACTGTTTATATGACTTTTATATTAAATTTTTTTGAACATATGTTTGTTATATTTAATTTTTGTTATTTTGAGTTTGTTGATTTGATGTTATATAAGAAAATAAGTTGAAAAATGTGCTTTGTATTTGTGCAAATGTGTAAATCGAATCAGATCGGATCCAAAGGTTAAAAATGTAGATCTTGTATCCGATCCGATCCGCGCACAGCGAAAAAAGTAGTTTCACGGTACAACTTACTTACGAGGCCAAACTTATAACCCTTAATTATTGGTTATTTATTGACTAAAAATCATTTTCACCCGCTAATGTTTAGAAAATTAATAAATCTACCTACAATAAAATTGATGTTACACTAATAAAAGATGAATTCCAATTTAGAAGTATTAATTTATTATTCTCTTTATATTAAAATTGATTCAAGTTTTAAGTAGTATATGTTACTTTTTTAAAACAAAAAAAATTGAGAAAATTCAAATTTTTAAATTTGAAAGTTAAAAATATTTAGGAGGTTAAATTAGCATTTCTAATGATTTTTATTTATGTACGTTAATAATTTTAAAAGAATGATTTTTTTTTGGGTGACTTTAAAAGAATGAATTTGTAACAAGAATGACTTTAGGAGAGTTTGAAATTTTATTTATCGCAAACAATTTATATAGGTGAAAAATCTTATATAAAGGCATAGCTTAATATAATATTTTAAGCAAATATTATGATTACTAATTAAAAATATTAAATAGATAAACTACAAAATTTAAATTTTGAAAAAAAAATTAAATATTCTAATAATAATAATAATAATAATAATAATAATAATAATATATGTCTTAAAGCCATATATTATTAGTTAATTTGGCACTCTCTTTTTTGGGGAAAGGAAACCTCTGTGTATAATTGAAGAGATGTTGAAGAGAGACACCAAGAAGCTCGAAAATTAGGGTTGCTTCTTGTTTACTATCTGAAGCGGTTTTTTGGATTCGGATTACTTGTAGGTTCGAGAAGGTTTTATTATGGGCAAAGCTTGTAACACCCATTCTTGGAATTAAAAATTCATTACATAAACCGATAATTTGACTATATTTTTGTACGAATACAATCAAATATTATAAATATAGGGCTATCGCCCATACAACGTACTAAGTACAAGAAGAAAATAACCTACAGATTATTTATGTATAATTCTGTAGATTTGCCACACATAAATACTAATAGTTTGTCTTTCACTGGTCCCTACTGAGATGAATCTGAAACCACACACAAATACTAGATACAGTGAGAATTTAAAATTCTCAGTAGATAATAAAAATCTTATTTGGTGGTTTCAGCCGCTCGTCATGAAAAATATCGTGGCTATCACAGTCATATAAAATAATGCATGCAATGCAAATGTCTGAATTTATTTATATTTTCACTTTTCTTTATTTGCTTGTCTCACTCATCATAGGCCTTTTTATGGAATTCCCATCTCATAACATCATGACAACAAAGCAGAACCACTTTGCTAAGTAGGGATGATAGGCATACTAGCCCTCCACACTCACCTTAGCTTACGAATTTAAAATATTAGAGATGTTGACAATCACAAATATATAATGATAACAACAACAGTAACAATAGCAATAATAATAACAAACTTAATAATAATTGTTATAATGATTATAATCATATTCATGTAATTATTATAATAATTATAGTCATTTTTATATAATTATAGTCATAGTAATATTCATATTAATTAAAATGGCAATAATAATTATATTCATAATAATTTTACTCATATAATAATAATATTAATAACAATAATAAAATAATAATTAATAGTAGTAGTGGTATAATAATAACTATAATAATAATTATAATTATATTAATAATTGTAGTAATAATAATTGTGGTAATAATAATTATTATATTACTATAATAACAATATCAATAATAGCATGGTTAAATTAGTGATAATAATATTAGTAATAATATAATCATAATAATATATTTAGATTAATTAGTAATAATAATATGATAATATTATTGTTAGATTAATGATAACAATAATAATAAAATAGTCAGTATATTATATAATATTAAAATCAGGTTTATACACTTAATGATGGAGCTCTGACATGGCACGCTTTTGAGAGTGTTTCCCGATATATTTCTCTTAAATCATTAAATCAAATCAATTAATAAATTAATATCATTCATTAATATCAAATCTTACAATATTTATAGACACCAAAATTTGTTTTTACAATATTTATTCTAATAAAGGTATAATTTATTTAAACCAATAGCATATTAATATTTAATAAGTATTTCATTATTCTTTCTTTTTTTATCTCCCTGACCTTATAATTTTTTTTTACCAAATTTTTTTCCTTTAATTAATATACAAATTTGCATCGCATAATTTGACTAAGAATTTTAATTTATTTTAATGACCACATATCGCATGAATTTTTTATTTTAAATATAATAAGAAAATACAAAATGAAACATTTTGAATTTTAATTTAATGACCAAACAGAATTTTTTTTATATACCCCAAGGAAATGTTTAAACTTGAAACTTCTTATAACGTAAAAGGGTAATGACGTATGAGCTACAGACCATTGGCGACCAAATTTAATTCCAATCATAAGAAGGATCACTTTGCACCTCTTATTATCATATGGTATCTTAGTTGTAGGCTTTTTCATAATATCAACTTTAACTAAATCTATTATCTATTATCTATCTATCTATTATCTATTATATCTATTATCTAACATTAAAATCTGATTTATACAGTTAATGATATAGCGCTGATATGACATGTTCCTGAGAATGTTTTTTTTATTTATATTTTTAAATCATTAAATGAAATCAATTAACTAATTAATATAAATGTTATAAAATCAATTGATCAAATCAATTAATAAATTATCAGTAATTAATATCAAATCTTACAACGTTTTATTATAATAATACTATATTTCAATTAAATTATAAATATTATTTTAATATTTTACGTCATTAATATTATTATTAATATCAATTTAAAATGATGTGTTTTGTTTTTTTAACTATTTATATGTTCTTTTATGGGAATATGCTAATAATATTATGTCGTATAGTGATTTAATTTAAAGCACATGATTAAGGTTGTCGATCAAACAAATTAACCCGACTCACTTAATTTAGGTCTACTGTTTAAACCCGCTTTATTCACGGATATAATTTTTGAACCTGAATCGTTCATAGCCATCACAACGGGTTAAACAGGTTAGACTGTTTTTTATTTATTCTTGAAAAATTAAAGTCTCATTTTAAACTTAAAAAGAATTTACACAAAACGGTATTTTTTAAGAAAAAACTTTGAATATGATTAGATTTTAGATTCCACTATGTTAATTTTTTAAAAAATATTTTAAAATATTTAAATTGGCTAAAAAGTTAGCCAACGAGATGTCCTGTTTAATCGGACATTTTTTTTCGGATTAATCGAACTCATCCGTTTAGCCCGCATTTTTAACGCACCTAATCTTTCTAGGTAAAGTACGCCTGTTAATGACTTCTTGAATTGGCTCAATAAGTTCGATTCGTTTTGACGGCCCTATATATAATCAATTTATACATCTTTAGATAGGGCTGTCAATCGAGCAGGCTGGCCCATTTAGACCCGGCCCGTTTAGCCCGCGAGTTAAACGGGCTAGCCCATTTAGTCCGATTTTATACGGGTTAGAATTTTTTTAGCCCGGCCCATTTATGGCCAGTCCGATGGGTAAACGGGCTGGCCCGTTTAATTAATTAATTATTTAAAAAAAATAAATAAAAATTTTAATTTTTAACTTACAAAAATTACTTTTGACAAAAAAATACTTTTTTTAGCCAAAAAAGTCTTAGAAAGAACAAAATTTTTTAGTTGATGGATCGGGTTTTCGGGTCGAATAAGATAAAATATAGGAAAAATGCTATTTTTAAAAAATTAAAAAATAAATTAAATAAACGGGCCAACCCGTTTAACCCGCGGGCTAGCCCTTTTAAGACCGGATTTTAAACGGTTTGGGCTCAGAGGCAAAAGCTCGTCCGTTTAGACGGATAAACAGGCTGGTCCAACGGGTTTGGCCCATTTTAACGGCCGTATCTTTAGATAATCAATTTATTTGATTTTTCTTTATCAATTTATCGTTTGAGAACTCAGTAAATTTTTATAAATATGAATTTATTAAGAATTATATAGTTTTATTATATTAAAAATTATTTTAGTTTTATTTGCATTTAAAGTGTGCGTATATTTAATATGTATGTTAGATCATATTAAATTATATTTGAATTGTATAACACTATTTTTTTAATGTAATATATATGGATATCATCAGGTATTCGTCTTTTTCATTGGGATAATTAAAAGTATGGGCTGATCTGTTTGTTCACAACTCAAAATTTTACAGCATAACCTGTTTATGGCTAACCTAACGGATTAATTAAATGGTTCGCACATTTAATTAGTTGTTTATTTATTTTAAAAAAAATTCAATTTTTTTGAAAAACCAAATTTCTTTAGTAGTTAAATTAACGTTTTGGATCGAATTAAAAAATATATAGAAAATAGTATTAATTATTTTTTAAGAAACCAAAATATAAATGGGCGGGCATAACTCGCCATTTTCACCGGTTAATTAGGATTAACATGTTTTGCCCATTTTTTTTTAATGGATAGGGATGCTAATTTGTCATATACAAACCGAGCCAACCCAACCTGCATTGCCCTTAATGAAGGGTGTTTTTTTAACGACAGAATAGATATTGCCGAGTTTGGGTGATACATGCTTAATAGTTCTATTTAGGTGTAGGTAATGGCTGACCCGCCAAATTACCTATCCCTCCATGCCCCATATATTAATTAATAAATATAGTTAAATTTAATTTTGTAGAATTTTATTATTATTTTAGTAATTTAAAAGGTTTTAGATGCTATGACTAACATTCTTCATTTCTAAATCATAACTTTTTTTATGTCCTTTTTAATCATAATTAATTATGTATTGAATATTATTAATTATTTTATTGTTGTTTGTTTATTTTCATATATATATATATATACACCGTATGTTTTGGTATGAGATAAGTATATATACATATGGATTTGGGTATAGAGTAAACATTTAGATATCTGTGGATAATTGAGCATGAAATGACGTAATATATAAATGTTCAGGACGACCTGTACGGATATATATGGGTACTTGATTATCGATGCTAACCTGACCTATTGTCATCCCTATTAACGGGCATAATTCTTTTGAAAAAATCCATTTTTTAGATTGGTAAATGAGACTGATTGGACAAATTTGACCTATTTTAATAATCGTATTAAATAGAAACTCATGATAGAAACATACAGAATAATGATAGACATATTTTTTTATAAATAGAGAAAGAAAATAGAAAAAATACATATCTTTTAATATCTATTATCATTCATATTCACAAATTATATACTATTTTAGTTATTTTATATATAATTAATAATAATATTAAATAATTTTATAATTTAATTTTTCGAAAATAAAGTAGTTTTGTAAAAAAAAAAAAAGGGTTTAGGATCAATTTAATTTTGTCTCAAAACCTTAATGACCAAAAGAGTAGTTATCCTTTTTGAAAAAGTCCGCCTGTTTTAGACGGGTAAACAGATCTTACTCAACAGGTTCGCCCCATTTTGACGGGATATTAAACACAGATATGTGATAAAAGAAAAAGTCTTGAAGACCAATATATTTGGGAACCAATGCTCTTGATGGTGATGGTGATGATAGATGAGTTACAACTGATAATTCATATATTATGTGGGTGATCATTTTTATTGTGTTTGGATGATATATTTTTTTATTTCAGATGACAACTTTTTTAATTTTAGATGATAATTTAGTTATTGACTCCCTAAGGGCTCCCTAATGTTAATTCTATAGCATTGTCGATGATAAAAATATGAAAAACACTAGGAAACCAATATATTATGACCAATAGGAAGCCAAGATATACTATGAATAACAACTTATATAAATTTTGGATTATAACTTAATGTTGGATATATGAATCACGGATGATAACTCATATAAATTTTAGATAATAACTCAATTATTGGCTTCCTAATGACTCTCTAACGTTGATTTCGTAACATTATTCTAAAAATATACAGAACAACGACGAATATATTTTTGTAAACGAAAAAAACACAAAAAATGGAAAAATTTTCAGAAATAAAATAAATAAAATTTTTATTTCCTAAAATAAATTAATACCACTTTATTTACGTAAATCTAACTTTTTTTTTTGCATTTTACACCTTGTTCGCCGCAAGTAACGGCGTTTTTGTGAAAAAAAAGCAACTTAGCTGCTAGTTAGGGCGAACTTGGGTGATGTTAGGGTTAACTTGCGGTGAACATCATGGCAGGGTGATGTTAGCTGCAGCTTAGAATAATGTTGGTATTATCATTAGTTTAGGATTTTTTGATAGAGCAATATTAGTAGTAAAAAATCAATTTAATTTAAGCTAAATTAATGTTAACTTGGTTGATTAATATTATGGTTAGGGAATTTTTATTATAATACATCTAATACGAGAATTAGTTTATGACTTTTTTAAACAGAATAACATTAGTATCGTTCGTAGAAGTAGTTTATTTATTTATTTAGTTATTTGTTTATTTATTTAGCATTACTTTAATTAATTAGATGTATAACATGACCTTAATTTAATTAGTGTGTGAAATAATATTTAT
>JASCZI010271874.1:119878-133392 GCA_036250425.1 Stylosanthes scabra
AATCTGTTATTAAAGCATTTTAAATGAAACCGAAGAATTAAATGCTAATTAATGCTATTAATAGACAGGTGATTGTAACATATAAATGAAGTTAATGAAAATAACTTTTGGGCAGTTTGAAATGAAATATTTTTGTTTCCCAAATATTTTCCTTTTTCGACATCTTATGCGTATATAATATATTGATGGCTTTGTCTATGTTAGAACTAGTTCTTGATGGACTAAATGGTATATTTCTTATATGTGGATGAGATTTGTTCTTTATAACATAATTTGATACCCCACTTTTACCCCAAATTTTTAAGTGTTCTGCAAACAGGACTCATTTATTACTTTTTGATCAGACCGAGTTAACATTTAATGATGTGGGTCAAGTTGTTATCGGGCAACTCACTGGACCTTATATTATGATGAGCTAGCAAATTTATTGGATAGAGATAAAGGGCTAGTAAACTCATAATTACATGTATTTCTCGTCAAAATAATAATAATAATACATGCATTTAATTTTTAGAGTAAAATTTATATTTTATATCCACCGAAAAGAAAATTATATTTTTTTGTTTTTTTTTGTGACTAAATATTTTATTGGTTATAAAAGGAATTAATAAATTTATGTATTATATTTGAGATCTCAAGTAATGCATATATTTTTATTATTTGATGTAGTTGATTTTTTTCAGTCAAATCTTGTTACTATTATTATCTAATTTTTTATGGTGTCTATTATCTAAAAATACTTTAATATCAATTATAACAACACTTTCTAATTAAATGTTACAATATATATATGTACATAAATGAGTTCATTGAGACGATAATATTTTTTATATTTTATTTGCAAATATATTTTACATACAATGTCATATTATAGTTAAAAAAAAAAACAATTTCCAGATAGTTAAATAATTTGAAATTTTTTTATAAAAATTAATAAGATAATTTTTGTATTTAACAGTTACTTAACAACATTTTTCTTAAGGTCAATTTTAATCATGATTATATATATTAACACCGCATGATATTTGATTTATAATAATTTTATGTGTATATATATATTTTGTCCAACTAAATACAACTAAGTAATTTATCCTATGCTAAATAAAAAATTATTTTGATATCAAATAAAAATTTATTTCAATGCTATTTTTTATGCTATTTGACACTGGAAGGTCTTCTATTTTTTTTTTGGTGACAAAAAAGTCTTCTATTTAGCATAAAATTAAATGACTTAATTGAATTTTAATTGGTCAAAATAAATATACACATAGCATTACCATTATATTTATTAAGATTTTAACTTTGAGCCATCTCAACCAGCTCGCTCTCCCTTAATCTCTATTGCGCTCTCTCCACTCTCTCTCTGTTCCTCTATCTATCTGTCTGTCAATTTTAATAACTATTATTTTTAAAAAAATTATGAATATTATTAAGTTAAGGAAGATTAGATTTTAAAATAACATTTTATTTTAAATCTTGGGAGAGTTTTAATATAATTATGTTAGAGAGCTAATAAATTTTTTTTCAATAGAAATCAATAAAATGAAAGAAACCTAACAAAATAAAACAAGTCCAACCCATAAAAAGTAAACTCAAAAAAATTTATCAAAAGTGTTAGTAACTAAGATTTTCTTTTTTAATATTTGAGAGTTTTAATTGTTAACTTTTAGACCGTCTTTAATTTTTTTTTTTTAGTGTTTTTTCAGCTAGAGTTTGTAAAATTTTTATTTATAATAAAAAAATATAGAAGTATTGTTTTTTTATTTTTTGTATAGAATTAGTTAATTATATAATAGTTTGTTATGTGATTTTTCATCGATAAGAGTTATGCGGTTTTTATTTGTAGTTAAAAAATATAGAATTTAGTAATTTATAAAATATTTTATTATGTGATTAATTAGCAGATAAGAAGATTAAATTCAAAAAGGGAGAAACACTTTAAATTTATCAATAATATGGAGGTTTTTTGAAATTTATTAATTATTATATTTCAAAAAAGTGCTACAGGTGGTAAATCATAGATGAGGTAATCAACAAAAAAAAAAAAAAAACATAAATGAGGTGATAACTTCAAAAAGCTCATTTTTTCATACGGGATTGCATATTTTGAAAATCTACACCACACTAACTAAAAAATTTTTTGAACCAACCCTGGTCTTACAATATTTATAGACAAAGCATGGTCCACTAAGGACCCATTTATACTTTCCTCACCATAGAAAGCTCCTATATTGATAACTTTAAACTATTTACGCAAATGTGCTTCAGTGTTCTGCTAGAGTTTTCTCTTGTGCCCTATTAGGGTTTTCTCTTGTGCTCTAGTGTTCTGCTAGAGTTTTCTTTTGTGACCTATTAGGGTTCTTTTGTCCTAATAAGGTTCTTCTGGTGTTCGGTTAAAATTTTCCTTTGTTCATTTGGAGTACTCAAAAAATATTGAAAAAAAGAGTGAAGATTTGGGTTGAATAAGCTTATTAGAAGACTCTTCGCTATTGCATCCCGAACAATGGAGGCAGATTTCAAGATATTCTGGTGTTCAAAATGACATAAGAGTATTTTGCAGGAAGTGTTAGGGTTTGGAGAGACTCCTGACATTCCATAAACTGAAAGGATCTGTATATCCTACTCTCCCGAGAATGGTTTTATTTATGAAACTAACAATCAATTTCGAAGATGGTGGAATTTAAGTTGAGATCTTGTGGTTTCTATATGGTCTACGGAAAAAATATCACGACTGTCTCTCAGGACCAACATATCTTCGAAGCCACATCTTCTTGTGGTTTCTAAATGGTCTACGGAAAAAATATCACGACTGTCTCTCAGGACCAACATATCTTCGAAGCCGCATCTTCTCCAAATGGTTTTTGTCTTCATCATTGAGATCAACCTTGAGTTTCAAAGATAACATCTTTCTTTATTTTTTTTAGTATCTTCCTCTTTAAGTTTATTTAATATTTACATCTTTAATTTTTGTAGAGATCCCACTTTCTTTTGCTTTTGTTTGTCCAAGTTTAATCCAACTCTTATATATTCATTTTTTTTATTCAGTAAAATGAAATACAACTGCCTTTGATAAAAAAAAAGAATAACTTTAAACTATTTAAAATAGCATTAATTATTCTGTCAGAGGGTCAATCTACTATATATATTATCTATTTTCTTTTGGGTAGAAAAAAATATCTATATTTGTTTTCTAGAGTATCTCTTAGCCATTTGACCGTGATTAATATTCACCGTGGATCAAAATTCAATTTAAGAGTTTGTCGTTAACCAATGAATTATTACATTGCATGTATTACATAGGACTTTACTCTTGACATTAGCTTAATTGGAATAATAAACTAACCATTAGACTAATTCTTATATATATCTGTTATATTATAATATAACCCAATTTTTGGGGTTGATAATATGATAGATTTTTAGAGGTATTTCCCGGTATATTTCGATTAATTCATTAAACAAAATATATCAAGAAATATATATTTTATTAATTTTATATTAATTATTAATTATATTAACTACTTGATTTATTTTATTCATTAGATGTTAAAATAACATGTCTACAAATAAAATAGATATAAATATAGGTAACTAGTATTTTTTTAATCAATAAATCAGTTAATAAAGAGTAGAACATCGGTAACTATTGTTTATAGAATGTCCATAATAAAGGAAATTGAACATTCAAATCATAAAACGACTAACAATCAACCAAATGAAATAGAAAATCCAAAACCTATAAACAAAACATCTAAAATCTAAAGAAATAGAACATCCAATATAAATTATTGGCTAATATTAACTGAATTTTTATTGATTATCTAGCATTGATATTTGTGAATTTCTTTAAGAATTTGGCCGATAAGTATAGGTAAATAAATGTTCAATTAATATTATATAAGATTATCATTAATTTGAAATAAAATATTAATAATCTTAAAAATATAAATATTTGATTTCTCATTGTATTATTTCAATCGGCAAATCAAAGACTACTATACTATAAATTAGAGTTTTATTCAAGGATTTGTGATAAGTAGTGAGATTTGAATTCTCGAAACTTGAATGAGTAAACTACCTATTCTACCGAGTTGAATTGGTTTAATAGTTACAAATGATGATAATGTGAACGACTATCAATTCACTAATCCAAAATTGGAATGAATCCGGTATACATGGCTACGATGATATTACTTATCATATACGATTTGATCTTATCTTTTCTGGTTTTTTTTTTGAACGTGGATCTTATCTTCTCATTTTAAGAAATATACTATTTTCATGATCAATGTTTTATAGAAAAAAAATTATGGAAAAGATACAAAGTTTAGTTTTCTATCTATCCGTTATGTATTTTTGAATGTCAGTTTTAAATTTCTATTAATAATGATAATATGATGTATTTAAAAAACAAATCATAATTAATCCTTGTTTTAAAAAGTACCATGACCGTTTTGGAAAAAAATATCAATGGCGTTATTAGAGGTGGAAACAAGCCAAACACGCAATATAACAATAGAGTATATTCGCCTAACTCTGACCTATAATTTGGTATAAGCCTTTTAATGAGTATTAAGCTTGATTTTTCGTCGAGTCTGACTTGGTCTGAAAGTCTATCAATAAGTTTGTTTTTTTTAATAAATAAATAAGTAATTTATGTTAATATAAAATATTAAATTTAATGTATAATTTAATTTTTAGTATAAATATTAAAGATTTTGAGAATATAAAATTGCATATATATATATATATATAATTAAAAAAGATAAATGACTTATTAGATAAATATATTTAAATATAAAAAAAATCAAAATTCAACTTCTTAAAGCAAACAAACCACCCCGTCCAAAAAACCAAACAAAATGTCTTGGCATGTGGAGTTTTCTTTGTATCACTTTTTTTTTTTTTTTTTTATGAATTCAAGAACTTCCAATTTTAGGTATTACGTTATGAACTCACACATTTTATATATAAAAAAAACACAAACAGTTGAAAATTGGAATATAGTTAATTTTTCTTATATTTATTGGTTGGAAATTAACGACTAATGTTTTGTTTTATTTGATAAAAGAGGAGGGAATGGTTTTTGTCTTAGGTAGGGTTTAAATTCAAAAATTTTTATAACAAGGAATAGAAAGATAATTTCATGAGTTACAACTCATTAACAATGAAGAAATGATTTTTTTTTGTGTCAATGAAAAAATGATTGATAGACAGAAAATAATAATAGAACCATTATATTATTAATATGGTGAGCTCTATCAAATCCTCTCCTTTAAAGAGGATAAATTATCCTCTATGAAATGGCATTCTTCACGTGGTTGTTTGAAAGTTTTTAATCTTAATTAGAGTTAATATATTTTTTTTTTATCAAAGGTAGTTGTATTGCACTTCATCAGTGTAATAAAATGAATACATTATGAGAGGGTCCAAATAGGACAACCAAAAGAAATGGGAAAGTGGGGCTTCCACATTAAAAAACCTAAACAGAAATCAATTGAAACATTTGGGGAAAGAGAAGCTGAAATTGAAATTGAGAGAGACCATGGTGGATAGTATCTATGAAAGTCAATTGATGCTCTAATGGCTGTTTGGAGGATGAGGTCACTAGCAGTGGCTGTGTGTTCGAAGATGCGCAGGTTCCGATCCTTCCACAGGTGCCAGAGGATAGTCGCCGCTAACGCCCCTTGTCTTCTTGCATTTGGCCGTTGCTTGAGCTGTTCAATAAGGTGGAGCCACCATCGCCAGAATTCAGAGAAGTTGCCGACGCCGATGAAGGAGTGCAAATCCGATTGGGACCAGACTTCAATTGCAAACGGGCATGAGGAAAGGCAGTGCATCACAGATTCTACTTGCTCTTCACATCTCGGACAGGTATCAATTATTGAAAAAATTCTACTCTTTAATCTCTGTCTGACTGGTAGACCATTATGAAAAGCCTTCCATAAGAATAGTTTGATCTTTGCAGGACATGGAAGATCCCATAATGAGTTCCAGAGCTTCTTTGATCTACACTATTCTGGCAAGAATTCTGCTGGAGGATGGAAAAAATTGAAGGCTATACGGTATCCAGAACTGACAGTGTATGAACCTCTACGTTCAGGCGCCCAGGTTAGATGATCTGATCTATGTTCTTCAATTGGAATGTTTAAAATTGTTGTAGCAATATCAGGATTAAAACTTTGTGTGATGAGTGCTGCATTCCATTGTCTATTTGCTAGTAATAGCTGATTGACCCAACGTAGATTAGTATTAGGCTGTGGTTGCTGAAATTGTGCAATAGGTTTAAAATTAGGTAGCCAATTATCCTGGTATGTACGAATGCGGGTACCTCTGCCAACTTTCCAAATCAGCCCTTTATCCAAAACTTTCCTTCCCTCTAATAAGCTTCTCCAAGCCCATGACGGATTGTTGCCAACTTGACCACTCAAGAAATCAGTGGAGTGAAAATACCTGCCCTTATAAATCTTGCCAATCAAAGAATTAGGTTTAGACAGGATTCTCAAGCCTTGTTTAGCCAACATAGCTAAGTTGAAAGCCTTTAAATCCTTGAAACATATCCCTCCTTGTTTCTTATCACGACATACTACATCCCAACCAATCCATTGCATCCTTCTTTCATTTCCTCGTTGTCCCCACCAGAAACGCATCATTTGTTGCTGAATTTCCTCCAAGAGAGAATCAGGTAGTTTAAAGCAAGCAAGGGAATAAAGAGGAACAGCAGTAGCTACTGCTTTGATAAGGACTTCTCTGCCACTAGCCGATAATAAAGACCGTTTCCAGGCTTACAGTTTCTTGCCCACTGCATCTTTGATGTAGTTGAAATTCTGTAGTTTAGATCTCTGAATAATAGCTGGGAGTCCAAGATATTTATTCTGATTCCCAACATAAGGGATGTGCAAAAGAGTAGAAAGACATTGACGAGTCTGTGGAGGGGTATTCCTGCTGAAGAAAAGAGAAGATTTGTCAAGATTAATAACCTGACCACTAAGCTCACTGTAAGTATTGAGAACATCAATCAGCTTCTGACATTCCTGAGCATTAGCTTTGCAGAAGAGTAGAAAATCGTCTGCAAAAAGGAGATGATTAATGGTAGGGCATCGGAGAGAGAGACGAATTCCAGAGAAGTCATGGTTCAGTTCCCCTTTGTTGAGAAGGTATGAGAGTCCTTCAGCACAAATTAAGAAGAGAAAAGGAGAAAGGGGGTCACCCTGACGCAATCCTCTTGATGGTCTAAAGAATCTGAATGGCTGCCCATTGAATAGAACCGAATAGGAAACAGTCTGAACACATTCTCTTAACCATGAAATCCACTTACTACAGAAACCCATTTTAGCTAGAATCTCCCAAACAAAATTCCACTCAACTCTGTCATAGGCTTTGCTCATGTCTAGCTTAAGAGCTAATTCCTGTTGTCCCTGTCTTTTGTGCTTCAAAAAATGCATTAACTCATGTGCAATGAGGATGTTATCATTAATCAATCTTTCTTTGATAAAAGCACTTTGACTCTCATAGATAATTTTGTCTAAAATTCCTTGTAATCTATGGACTAGAATTTTAGAAATTACCTTATAAAAGACAGAACTCAAACTAATTGGACGGATGTGGCTCATAGATTCTGAATTCTGAATTTTTGGGATCAGACAGATTTGAGTGTGATTAAAGGCTCTAAGCATCCTCCCTCCCGCAAAGAAGCTGATCACTGCTGAGATAAGATCAGACTTGAGTATATCCCAAAAAAATTGGTAAAACTTTGCAGTGAAACCATCATCACCTGGGGCAGAGTACGAATTGATGGAGAATGTAGCCTTTTTGATTTCCTCCTCAGAAACAGGTTTAGTTAATCTATAGTTCATGTCGTCATCAATTCTGCTAGGTAGATGTTCCAATTCAGCATTGGCAGATCTAGGATTAGAGGTTTGAAATAACTCTTCAAAGTAAGAAACATCAATTTGAGCAATGCCATTAGGATCAGAATGGTATGAGCCAGAATTATCAACAAGTCTGAAAATTCTATTCTTTCTGTTTCGAATCTGAAATTTAGAGTGAAAATGCCTTGTATTTTGATCCCCATGCTTCAACCACTGAATGCAGGCCTTTTCCTTCCAATATCGTTCCTCATTAATGAAAGCTTCCATTAAGTCCTCCTCCAGCTGCAGAATATGAATTCTATTAGCTGCTGTCCCCTTCATTTTTTCCAATTCCAAATCCTCCTGTAATTTCTGAATAGTTCTTTGTGAATTTGATGTGCCTGTTTTCTGCCACTCAACAAGCAAGTGTCTGCAACGCTTCAGCTTACTAAAGAGTTTGAACATAGGAGAACCATCACAGTGTGTTTGCCAAGCTTCTTTAACTATCTTCAGCACTTCCTCATTGTCACACCATCTTTCTCGGAATCTAAATCGTCTCTTGGGTTTGCGGTTTAGTTGTTCAGAGAGCAGGAGAATAGGCTTATGGTCTGATCCCAGATCTTGTAAGTGCAAAACAGCAGCCCTTGGATAATCAGATCTGAATGCAACAGAGGATAAACATCTATCTAACCTCTCTCGACTTAGATTGCCATTAAACTACCTATTGCACCATGTGTATTTGTTCCCCTGAAATCCTAAATCCACCAACTCACCTGCATTGATGAAATTGTTGAAAGCATCCATAGAAGACTGTAATTTCATTCGACCCCCTTCCTTTTCATGAGTGGCTGAAATTGAATTAAAGTCACCGATAACCAGAAAATAGGAGTCATTCCTCTCCCTCAGTGCTAGAATACTTTGAAACTGATTAGCTCGGCTACTCTCATTAGTATCTAAATAGACGACAGGAATCTTCCATTTCTTTTGATTAGTTGGATCAAACCAATCAAAGAGGATATAGAAATCAGTTGACTTGAGAATAGTAACAGCTACAGTATCCTTCCATGCTAGTGCCAAACCACCCGCAGTACCTTGAGGATCCACACAAAAGAAATTGTTGAAACCAACTTTCATGCATTGAGCAGTCACAAATGAAGCAATGTTTTTGGTTTCACAAAGAAACATTACTTCAAGGGAATAGGATTTAATAATCCCTTGCATGTTGTGAATTGTCAGGGGATTCCCCATACCCCGACAATTCCACATCAACATAATCATGGGTCATTGGGTGCCCATTGTGGGGTGGCACCCTCTCCCTCTTCAGCAGGAACATGTTCATCTGAGCATCTTCTTTTCTGGGAATTCTCCTCTTTACTAATCTGAGAATGTCGTTTTGTTCCAGAGATATTAATGATTCGTCTTCTTGCTTGCTGTTTAACACTGAGTTTCTTTCTTGGATTCTGGCTAGAACCCTCAGAACTTGAGAAAATGAATTGCTGCTCTGGCACTGTACTGACTACCAATGCTTTCTTGTTAGGGGAACAGATTTTGCTAGAGATCACATCATCGTCCTCCTTCATAATTGTAGGTTGAGATTGCACCGAGAGACTAGCTAAGCTCTTGATTAGATTCACAAGAATATGCTTTTTTGCTTTGAGTTGCCGAGATGAGATATCTGATTGAGTATTAGGATTATTGTTCTCCTTCAGTGCAGATTCTCTCCTTCCTCTTTGTTCTGAACGAAGCCATTCGCCCCATTTCTCCTCTGTGGTTTCTCCCTTAATTGAATGTTCAATTTGTATATTGCAGTTTTTAACCTCATATTTTTTCAAAAGCTTCCTATTTTTTCATATTTCAAGGAGACATCAAGAACTCGTTGGTTGGGACCAGCAATTTTGAGAAGTCTGCGAAGGGGTTTGGTAACATCTAAATTCACTTTGACTTTCACAATGCTATTTTCTTTGCCACGTACTTGGAAGATATCAACATCGAAAACCTCACCAAAAGAAGAACCGATTTTACCACCCAATTCTTTGGTTTTGTAATGTTCAGGAAGTCCCCAAAGTTAAATCCAGATAGGAACTCGAATGAAGTCAGCATCTTCAATCGGTCTGTCCTCTTCCCATCTCTTCAGATTTAACAGGTAGTTTTTGAAAAGCCATGGAGCTCCTCGTTCAATACGGATAACATCAGTTTCCTCCTTGAAAAAGAACTGAAAAATGTTGCCTCCATGATCCACTACCTTGAACCCATCAGGTTGTCTCCATATTGAAGACAAGGCTGTCTCAATGGTGCCTCCAGAGAAGGAACGATCAGCAAATATTCTTCCAAAAAGACTTTTGGAACATCTGTCTATTCCATCACAAATGTCATCATGATCTAAGACAATTACAGCTTCTTCATCAGCCGAAGAAACACTTGAAGGTTGAATGTTGTGATTAGCATCAGGGGATGCCATGGAAAGTATTGAGAATTAGCAGATCTGGTGATCACAATTGAAATTGAGAAAATAAGGATTTCTCCTCAAAACCCTAGCAGAGCACATTTAAAACCCTAATGGGCACATTATTAGAGTTAATATTTTAACTATACTTAGATTTTTATATATTTTAAAAATTTGAAATTAACCCCAATTCAACCAAACTAAATTCAACCCAATCCAATTCATTCTTTTGCCCATAATTCACCCTTTTGCCCATCTTTCAAAGAAGAAAACTCATCCTTCTTTCTCTAGACCACAATAATTTACTTATATCGCAATAGTTTAAACTCTATTAATAACCATCCATTGATGAATAGCATTAAGCCATTTACGCGTAATTATAGAACAATTATGACTATTTAATTTGGATTATTTATTTATTTACTTGTTTTTGCGTATTCAATTATTCGGTGTTCGCCATGGGAGTGAAGGCCAGGGCATCGCTCCCTGCAACTAAGGTGCTGCTAACATTGACTCACTTTGAAATAGGTAGCGACTAGGGGCGGGTAGGGGATTTGGGTAATAAGGTTAATGCCCTTGCCAAAAAATTATTTTACGTTCATAATTATTATTTGTGTTCATAATTAATATGTAATACAATTTTTTAATAATAAGTAAATATACATGGGTAACTACATGATACATCTATAGTGAAAAGGGAGGATGGTTTTCTCGGTTGAAGGATGGAGAAGATGGTGAGTTATGTTGGATTGTGTTAAATTGGATTGAATTGGGGTTATTTTGAAATTTTTAAAAAAGTTATATAAAAATTTGGTATGGTTAAAATATTAACTTTAATTAAGGTTAGACACTTTTAATTAACTAATAGGAGAATAATATCTCATAAAAGGTAATTTATCCTCTCTAAAAAAATTATGGAAAAGATACAAAGTTAATTTTCTATCTATTCGCTATGTATTTTTAAATAAAAGTTTTAAATTTCTATTAATAATGATATTAAGATGTATTTAAAGAAAAAATCATAATCAATCCTTGTTTTAAAAAGTACAATGACTTTTTTGGAAAAAGATATCAATGGCATTATTAGAGGTGGAAACATGCCAAACATACATTACAACAATAGAGTATATTGATCTAAGTCTGACGTGTAATTAAGTATAGACTTCTTAATAAGTATTAAGCTTGGTTTTTTGTCGAGTCCGCTTGGTTTGAAGTTTCTCAATAAGTCTATTTTTTTAATAAATAAATAAGTAATTTATACTAATATAAAATATTAAATTTAACGTATAATTTAATTTTCAGCATAAATATTAAAGATATTAAGAAAATAAAATTGCAGATATATAATTAAAAAGACAAATCGCTTATTAGATAAATGTATTTAAATATACAAAAAAAATTCAAATTCAAATTTTTACTATTACATTTTATTAGTATAATAATAGTCTACAGATTGATCTAAAACAGCCCGATAATTTAATTCATGAGCTTAGGTTTGACATTTTAAAAAACTTAGGCTTTTAAATAGCTTGAATTTGGGCCAGTTCAGGCTAAACACAAGCCAACTTAAAAGTCTTAAGAGTTTACTTTTTTTTTTTTTTTGTCATGTATGATACAACCCTCCATATTAGGCATCATCACACTCAGACACACTTTTTTTTTATCACATTTTATCAGTGGGTTCGAACTTCCAATCCTTTTTCTTTTTATACAAACCTCCAATCCTTTAAATGAAGCTTTTTTACAGAATCATATTCCAACACTTGGCCACCGCCTCGGCTGCGGAGTTTACTTTTTAAAGCTTTAATGTATTGGACTTCTTCACTAACATTGGAGTTTTTTTTTAGTTTTTTTTTCTTTTACAATAACATTGGAGTTTTCTAGTCAATTGTTGATAGGGCTGCACACGGATCGGATCGGATATGGCCATTTTCTCGATTCGATCCGCACAGTTTTTATTGGATCGGATCGCATACAATATCCGCAGTTTTGACCTTCATATCCGATCCGAGTGCGGATATATCCGCAAATATGAGTCAATTTGAAAAAAAAACATGCTGCCATAAAAAAAAGCTCAAAAGCCCCTTCAATCCTATTTACTCAATATTCCAAAATCATTTCCACCCTGCTTTCTCAAACTCAGCAAATTAAAATTAAGCAACATAACATAATAATCCTCCTTAACAAAGGAACCGAAGTTCAGCAAAAGTTCAGCAAATTTCTACATAAACTCATTACAGGATGCTTTTCATTACAGGGAATGCTTCTCATCTATAATTACATAAATTAAACAAGAATTAAATATCAAGCCATCAACCATACAACCAAACAAACAACATAAACTTTATTCAACATACCTCTTCCTAATCACTTGAATCAAACTCCAAAAATCTCAGCCCTGCATTAAAATAAGAATCCAAAGACCAATATTGTCATCAAATTCAGAAACTTATATTACGAAAAACATTATCAAAAACGGTTAAACAAAGAACATAAAAGAAGAACAAAAACTTATATTGCAGAATTTTGTTTGAACTCATAAGTTTATCATCATCATCAAACTTATATTGCAGAATTTCGTTTGAACAAGAACAATAAGAAGTAAGAACAAGCAGAAACAGTTAAATAAACCAAAAAAAAAGAACATAATCAAAAAAATAAACCAGATTATTGATAAATAAACTTAATAGAAAAAATAATCAGATTCAAAAATAGGAAAAATAAAAAATTAAATGAGTACTGATTAAACAAAATTTGAAGAACAGAGGCTTACAGATTCAGAAATCCCTAGGCGGCGATGAGAAGAGAAGAACGGCGACCAGCCGAAAAGAACAGCCGAGAAGAATGGCGATGTGCGCGATCTACAGCGGAAATCCTAGGCGGCGAAAACCCTAGGCTGCGGCGACGCAGGGACAATGCGACGACAAGGCTCGGACGAGGCGAGGACGACGCGGAGACAAAGCAGAGGCGGCGATGGCACGAGCACAACGCGAGGAGGAGGCGAGCACGAGGCGGCACGACGCAAGGACGAGGCAGCAATGAGGTGAGAACGAGGCGGTGATGGTGTTTGTGGCGGTGTGCAGGGAGTGGGTGGGCGGCTGTGAGGGGCAGAGCAGTGTGTGTGGTCGTGAGAGAAGAGTCTGAGAGTGAGTGGGTGTGAGAGTGTGAGAGAGTATGAGAAGAGAAGAAGGGTTGAGACGGCTAGGGTTTCCTCAAACCAA
>JASCZI010271874.1:133402-149288 GCA_036250425.1 Stylosanthes scabra
CTTTTTTTAAAATTATATTATGTACAGATACGCGGATCATTGGATCGGATATGCGGATGGCTTATTCAAATCCGCGATCCGATCCCCCAACACTTCGGATCGGATCATATTCGATCCGCACCCTCTTCGGATCGGATCAGATCCGCAATTTTCGGATCGGATGCGGATATTCACCGCGGATATGCGTATCTGATCCGACAGCCCTAATTGTTGATATACGTCCCTAGCGCATAGCTGATCTTTTTTTTTTTGGCAAACTTAAAGCAAACAAATTACACCGTCCAAAAAGTCTTGGCTCGTTGAGTTTTCTTTGTATCACAATTTTTTATTTTTTAGATAAATTAATCACATTTTAATCTTAGGGGAGCACTCTGGTGAGGATGAAGAGATTCTTCATCAGGTGATGAAAGAACGTGTCCCAATCTATAACTCACGCATGTCGGTGTTGTTGAAAACAATGCACAAAGTTAGCAAGTGTGATGTGACCATTCACACATATTTTCTTTCTCCAAATTTAATTAGTTATGTACCCTTAATTTGCTAATAATAAAAGTAATTAATAATAGTGGGTTTTTTGGTAATAACTTCCACGGCTTCAATGTTCTCCCAAATATTGGCAAGCTTAAACTTTATTTTTTGGGCATTATATTTGGGTTGAATGAATTTATGTTTCTTTAGCAATATTTACGATAATATAACTTAAAAACAAAATAAAATTTTTATGAATCTCTTACTTAATTTGAGAAATTCTGTACAATGATATTTAAAATAAACTGAATCAATAATCATTATAGTTTAACAATATATATTAAGTGAAAACATGTAAATTTATTATAGGTTGTAGTCACTTTTAGTTTATATTTTATATTTTGATAGTTATTTTATGCAAATAATTAATTTAGTGATTATTTTTTATTGTGTATTTAAAATAATTAAAATTAAAATTTTAAAATATAGTTACTATTATATAAAATTAAAGTTTTCGCGATGGACTTTAGGAGAAAAAGTTTAATATGATCATGTAAACCTGATAAGTACAATTTCCTCTTATAATCATTTAAATTCAACAATAATAGAAATAAAAAAAAAAACTAGTAACAGTTTAGCATCAAAATTAATTTAATATTTTTCAATATTTGGATAAATATAAATACTAAAGAACTCATATAACTCCAACCAACAAAACCAAATAAGAACAAATAACGTCCCAAAAATAAATTTACAGTCCAGAACAAAAAAGCCCACATTAATAATTTTGATTAATATAAACTTAATATTCATTAAAAAAAACACAAGTCAAACATGGAAATTGAAGCATGTGATGAATGCAGGTTTTGTCCCCTCATCAGAACACGTGTCATACACTATCACCATTCAACCCATTTCATCACATGATGAAAGAGAAATGCATCATCACCACAGTTGGAAGGTGGAATGGGGAATATGATTAATTTTTCTTATATTTATTGGTTGGAAATTAATGACTAATTTTTTGTTTTGTTTGATAAAAGGGGAGGGAATGTTTTTTTTGTGTGTGTTAGATAAGGTTCAAATTCAAGATTTTTTACAACGGAAAATAGAAAAATAATTTTATATGAATTAACAATGGAAAAAATGATTAATTGATAGAAAATAATAGTACAGCCACTTCACGATTATTTTACCTAGTAGAAGGAGATGAAAAAGTAAATAAGGGTGAACAGTAAACAACGTATATGACTGTTGAATTTACAAAATATTATCGAGTCTATAAATTCTTATATCATTTTATACGTTAAGAGTATTCTTTATGAATTAAATAATAATTAGTAAAAACAACGGAACTTTTGCGATTTACCCATGACATTTGAGCAGACAAA
This sequence comes from Stylosanthes scabra, assembly GCA_036250425.1. Classification (NCBI taxonomy): domain Eukaryota; kingdom Viridiplantae; phylum Streptophyta; class Magnoliopsida; order Fabales; family Fabaceae; genus Stylosanthes; species Stylosanthes scabra. The sequence goes on from JASCZI010271874.1 coordinate 135,262, forward strand.
GTTGAAACATAGAAAATGATTTTATTAATTATTTTTTGAGCACATATAAGTAAAAAAAAAGCCTTTAATTCAACAATATTTTACCTAGTAGAAGGCAATAAATAGAAATAGGTGTTACAAGATGAGAAGAAATAATTAAGTAGTACATGCATAAGTACACATGCATAAATGTGTTGAATCATCACATGATCTTGTAGCCGATTGACCTCTGAAAAACATGCAAGCATTTACACATGCCTCTGGTTGTGAAGGTTTAACACAATAAGCACCTTGAAGTGGCACGGTGCATAACTCCTTTGCCTCTGTGATCTGCAATAATCCATCATTTCCTACGTACAAATAAATAAACGCACCATTATTATTATTATTAGTCAAGAAACTAAAATTAAACATCATAAAACAATTATAAGAATTTGGTGCATATATACCAAAACCAATGGAAAGAAGAACTAGAAGGATGGACAAATAGAAAAGAATTTTCATGTCGCGGATACGTGCTTTGGAAATTTTATTTTTGTGTTAGCTTTCTTTTAATGGTTATGCACTAGAGAAGATTGGTCCTACGTATTTATAGGCACCCAAAAATGATGAACAAAACATGCAATAATGTTAACTTTCTTACTGAGTTGATAATTTTGTATATTAGTTTTAAATAATATTATTTGATACGATTATTCAATTTAACGGATTTTTTGTTGGCTTTATTTTTTATATAAAAAAAATAATCATATTTACCTTTTTATATATATTTCCTAATTTTTATGTTTTTGCACATTATATTATATCTCGTTATTACGGTTTTAGTACTATTTGATGGCTAAAAAATTTGAGTTGAGGAGAGTAAAAGAGAGGGAAAAAAAAGGAAGAAATGGAGAGAAGAAAATACATATAAAGAGCAACGACATTAACTAATTAATTGAAAGATAGACATATTACGGGATATTGTGGGAGATATAAATGTGATATTAGGATTAAAAATATCTTTTACTTGTATATTATATGTTCATATGTTGTAGTTGGAAGATTATAGTTAGTAGATTAGTTAGTAATTGTAAAATTTTAGCTAAGAGTTTAGGGTATTTAAATATTAGTGCATGAGATTATTAAGGTAGCGTTTGTTTTCATAAACTAAAACTGAGACTGGGACTGAAATTCAGTATTGTGTTTGGTTGATATAATTTGGAATTAAAATTTCAGTCTCAATTTTCAGAATTTAGTATTTTTAGTACCTCTGGATAGTAAGGACTAGGAGACTGGGGAATGAGACTGGAAATTTAAAAACTTATTTTTTACTCAAATATCCTTATTTAACATTAAAGTTTTTATTACTAATCTTTATTATTCCTCCATCAACTTAATTTAATTTCTATTTCTCAGTCTTTATTTGCTAGTAAATTTTTAAACACAATTAATAAACTTAATTCAGTCTTAGTCTCTCAATTTCAGTCCTCCAATCTTAGTCTCTCTCCCAAACACTAACTAAGTGTATATATATTAGGGATACATATTTGGAATATACATTAGAAAATTTTGTAAAACATATTTATTAAAGTTAGATTTAGCCGAAATTTTTTACTAAATGTTTTATTTTATTATAATTAGCGGATAAACAATGATTTATGATTGATTTATTATCTTTTATTTTATCATATTCAATATCGCATTCCTTGCCTGCGAAATTGGTGCGGGTGCAAAATAAATGAATAACGTGTAAAATGGTAAGAATTTTGAAAATGATTTTAAGGTATAAATATGTGTCTTTATTTATTTAATAAAAAATCCTACTTTTTTAATCTTCCTGTCATAATTTTCATTTTTGGAAATTAATCTGAATTTAATATTTTCGTAGACTTTCTATTTGTTATCGCAATTTGTTCTCCTGAATTAATAAGAAGATTTATTACCATAAATGGAAATTCATTTTTCTTCTCACATTTTTCTTATTAGTTGACTATTGGTGTTTGATGAATATTATTTACCATTTCTCTTATTTCAAAATTTAATATGACTAATATTAAAATAAACAAATTAAATACAAACTTTTCTAATTTTCATTTTCCAGATTTATAATAATTTAATATGTCACCTTTAATACTTTTTTTTAAAAAAAAACTTTTCATCTATTACCGTACCTTATGTTTATGTTTAAATGATAAAGTAATATTAGGTGTATATATATTTTATTGAACTAAGTCTAATTAAATTATTTATTTTTATTTTAAATAATAAAATATTATTATTTTCATGTTAAATAGTATAAAAAATAGCATATAAATGAATTTCTATTTAATATCGAAATAACATTTTAAGTGTGCACATAAAATGATTGTAAATGATATACTTTGCCTTTTTATTTTGTTAAAAACTAATTTATTTGATATTTAAAAAAATCAGGGTCAAACATATAACTTTTTTTGTTTAAATATGTCCACCAATTTCAGGTTTACTTGATATAAACAGTCCTATGATTTCTGAAAATGAAATTTAGTTGAGCTTAATTGATCATATATATTTTTCGAGCAATGCTAGATATACATTAAATTCAGCCATCAAATCAGTGATTAGTATATAATATGCATTAAAATACTAAAACATATTAAAAATAAAATAAATTTACGTGTACCATTGTACACACGATTTAGCAACACAAAAAATGTAAATATTAGCACAGAAATTTACATTTTTCTGTGCTAATGTTTACATTTTTTCATATTATTATATGATGTGTACAGGTGTGTACAATGATACATCTAGTATTACACTTAAAAATAAGTTAAAATACACATATATTCTATATTTTAGTATGTATTATATATTTGTATCTGATTTAGTAATTGATTTTAGCTTGCAAATAGAATTATTCATAATTTTTTCTATAGAATTTTTCTATAGGATTATTAAGAGCAAAGATGTATTGGGCCAGCGAATAAAAATGATTCATTTAATTATCACTCCGAAGCCGCCGCTAATTAACAAACTGATTTTTATATTATTATTTATGAAAAAAATTCAAAATTAAGTCTATCAATGGAAAGGGCGGACAAGCTAGCTACTAATATTAAGAAACACAGAAATTTTATTTGATTAAACATACAAAAATAAAATAAAAGTCTTATGTTTATAAATCATGATAAGCAATGATCAGCAGCATGGACGAGGACATGGCTTAGTTGGATCTGGATTTGCAAAGACACAAGTGCATTCCGTGCCTCTACATATTGCTGTGACCTTAGGATCTCTTGTAAAAAACAAGCAAAAATTTAGACATGCATTCTGTTTTGCGGTGGGAAGACAATAACCACCCTCGTAATTGTGACTCATGCATATGCTTGCCTCTGTCACCTGCACTTGCTTGTTACCTACAAATATTCACACATAAAAAGTTAAGTTAGATAGAATGATTTAATTAACAAATATACATGCTCTTATATATCAATTTGAGGTTTTTTATAAATAGAAAATAAAAAATTTAAATTTTAAATATATTTGTTACGTATTTATTAAAATGAAAAAATATTAAAAACCAATCTACTAATAGTAATATTAATACGTGCCCTTTAGATTTCATTTGATTTTTGTTTCGAAGGAGAAATGACATAAATAAAAATACGACGAAATTTTTTTAGTAAAAAATATATAGACAAAAAGAGAAAAAAAATTTTTTTGTCTGAGAGACAGAGAGAAATTTATCATGGATAGAAACACAAAAAATTGTGTCTATCCCAAATGTTTTTTCTCCTATCACAGGACAAAGATCTATCTCATGACATGTTAGCTAAAATTTACAGCGAATTGTATGAATTTGGTGCATACCAATGCCTATGGAAAGAACAAGTAACAAAATGGGAAAAAAGAAAAGTATTTTCATATTGTTGGGTTTTGAAATTGAATTTCCGATTTTCTTTTATCTATGGTTATACCCAATATATATAGAAGAGACTCAACAGAGCTCCTTATGTATTTATAGGCACCCAGTCATAAACAAATAATTATTTTACTGAATTGATAATTTACTAAATAATTAACCTATATATGATTATTCAGTTTGACTCATTAATTTAGTCTTCATGTCATGATCTTCATTTTCCAAATTAATCCTAACTTAATGATATTTCCATTATTAATGGTGTTATTGAATGTAATAAACTAATTATTGATGCCAAAACTCCTTTAAAGAAAACGTATTATTACACTTAATTAATGCATTTGTCCGTGCCTTCCACTGAAAATTTAGTTTAATTAAAATTAAAATATTATTTAATATTATTAATTATATATAAAATAACTAAAATAGTATATATCTTGTAATTTGAAATAATAATAGATATTAAGAAGGCATGTATCTTTTTGTATTCTTTTTTCGTTTATAAAAATATTTTCTTTGTTATTCTGTATATTTTTATCACCAACAATGTTATAGAACCAACATTAGGAGCTCTTAGGAAGTTAATAATTAAATTATCATCTAAAAATAAAAAAATTATCATCCGAAATTAAAAAACATATCATCCAAACACAATATAGATGATCATCCACATAATATATGAATTATCATCTGTAACTTATCTATCATCACCATCAAGTGCATTGGCTTCCAAATATATTGGTTCTCAAGACTTTCTCTTTTATCACATATCTTTGTTTAATATCCCGTCAAAATGGAGCGAAACTATCTAGTAAGATCCGTTTATCCGTCTAAAACATGCAGACTTTTCTAAAAAGGATAATTACTCTTTTGGTCATTAAGCTTTTGAGCCAAAATCAAATTGGTCATAAATATTTTTTTTTTGACAAAATGATTCTTAAAGTTTTATTTATGTATAAAATTACATAAATATCAATCTATATATACACACTACTAATTAGAAACCCTAATTTTTCATTCATTTCACCCCATTCACAGCAGCCTCCCTTTTCTCCATTCTCATTTCTTTGCAACTCCTTCCATCCTTCGGCCTCCTATAATCGCCACCGCAACCACCCATATTTTTGCCTACACTGTCAATCACTTTCCTTCACCAACTCACGCCCTAATAATATCTCTCGTTTCCCTTTCTTCTGTCTTCAGCTAAACTGACACACCATGCGTTGTCGCCTTTCCACCACCACCTTCGTTTCCATCGATGTCCAACATTGGCGTCATCCTACTCTACCCATACTAAGCAGCAGCGTTATCCGTTAGTCCGCCTCCAGTCAACCGCGCCTTCACCTCCAGCCATCGTTATTCTTCCTCATACGATAAGAAAAACAAATGAATTGATTATCGAAAGATGTATAGATGGATTATGTTCCTAGAGCCGTCAAAATAGGTCGAACCTGTCGGACCAATCAAAACAGTTATTAATGGGGACTTTTTTCCAAAAAATATTAAGCCTAGTTAAAAACACGGGTTAAATGGATGAGTTCGATTAACCTAGGGGTGAGCACGGGTTGAGTTGAGTTGGTTCGTGTTTGGAGAAAAATATAAACAGAACCGATTAAATTTTAATTGGTTTGGATTTTAGATTTTTAACAAGTGAATCAGAACCAAACCCAACCGATTAAATCCGGGTTAGATTGGTTTGGGTAATTGGATACCTGATTGAGAATAAAATTTTGAAAAAGAATATAAAAATATAAAAAAGTGTTTTTGTCAATAATAAATAATAATAATAAAAAATTAATAAAAGGTAATATATTATCAAATTTATAATTTAATAAATATAATAAATTTTTTTTAATGATTATAAATATAATAATTTGAATTAGGAAGAATAAAATTGTACATATGTTATTATATTTTATTATTTTTTTAAATTAATATAAACCTAATTGGGTAATCGGGTTGGTCTGAATATTGTGACATCAAAACCAATACTCGAACCGATTAAGGTCGGGTTGGTTTGGAACTAACTCCACTATACCTAATTACCCATTGGATATAAAACACATATAATTGGATTGGTTTGGTTTTAATTGAGTAATTGGACTACTCATACCCATGCTCACCCCTAGATTAACCTGTGAAAAAATTCTGGTTAAATAGGACATCTCACGGTTAAATTTGCTAGCCCAATTAATTTTTTTTTTGAATCTTTTAAAATATTTAAAGTTATTTTTCTAAATGTCATTTTTGTCCAAATTTTTTTAGCGTATTAGAGTTTAAATTTTTTGAAAATAAATATCAAACAGGTTAACCCATTTAATCTATCAAGTTGGCTATAAACAATCCAGGTTGAAAAAAATGATAAAGTATGCTTTATACCTCTAACGTTTTCGTAAAGTTTCAAAAATACTCCTAACGTTTAATATGATTCAATTTTATCCTTAACGTTTAAAATAAATCTCAATTTTATCCTTTTAGTTAAATTATTGACGGTCAACTGTTAGTCAATATTTATGTTTCCAATTTTACCCCCAAATACCCTTCATATTCCTTATCCCTCTCCTTCCCCATCCTCCTACGCTGCTTCCAGAACCAAAACAAAAAATGGTTAAAGATGAACCAAAACAAAAAATGATTAAAGATGAGAAGCTTAAGGAAAAAATCCTTCCCGATGTTTCCTCACGTTTTCCACAAATTGTTCTTGACTGCATTTTTTGGTGAAAACATTCTTTTTTATTCTATCAGCGCTGATTGTGTTCATGTTGATTAAAGTTGCTTATTTCACAAAGGCTTGTAGTTGGAGAAGCTTGAGCTTGTTATTTTTAAGCTAATCCACCAGGTAAGAGAAACCCATCAATGGAAGTGATAACAAATCCCACATGTTCTCTATGTCTCAATTGCTCATCATCTCTTCTCTCCTCTCTTCGCGGCGGTCGCCACCTCTAAATGCAGCAACAAAAAAAACACGGAGAGACGCTCACGACCGAGAAAAGAGAGGATAACGTGACGACCTCTACTATTGCTGTGTCACGACCTCTGCCTCATGACCTCTGAAGCTCGAGAAGAACCCCAAGAATTCCCCAATTTCAATTTTAAACTCTAGGGTTTTCTTTTATGGTGGTCATTGCTCTTCAATTCAATTGGAGAAATTAGGGATATTATTGAAGAGAAAATGTAGTGCATATTTTCAATTTGAATCAAAGTGAGGAGGCCATATGAAAGTTGAGTTAGTAGACACCCAAAAAAAAAAAAAGGTAAGGATGCCATGGTTACCAAGAATGTACTTAGAGGAGAAATCCTGATTGGGAATCTGGTTTTTTTTTGTTCAGGGTTTTTTTGTTTCTGTTTGTCTATTGGGAATTTTGGATTGAGAAGGAAGGAAATCATTTGGAGTAAAATTGGAAAAATAAATATTGACTAACAGTTGATCGTCAAGAATTTAACTGTGAGGATAAAATTGAAATTTATTTTAAACGTTAATGACAAAATTGAATCAAATTAAACGTTAGGGGTATTTTTAAAACTTTTCAAAAACGTTAAGAATATAAACTATACTTTACCCAAAATTATATATGGTGATTAAAGTGGACTTAAGCTGCAGGCCCAAATTAAATTGGCCAATTAACCTATTTGATTCACAGTTTTAATTATGTAATTTATATTAAATGATTACACGACATGTTATTATTAGCATAATCCCATACAAAAAGCATAGAAATAGTTTTTAAAAAAACAAAATAACAAAACACATCATTTTAAATTATCATTAATAATAATATTAATGACGCAAAATATTAAAATTGTATTTATAATTAAATTAAAATATTGTATTATTAGAATTAAGTGTGGTAAGATTTGATATTAATATATTAATACTAATTATATAAAAATTATAATAACCGATTGTAATGATTGATATTAATTTATTAATTATATTGATCGATTTAATGTAAAATAGACATAGAAAACAGTAGAGTTGTAGTGATCATCACATTAATGGATAACAAATGAAGAGCATGGAGCAGGACATGGCTTAGGATGGAGGACATGGCTTAGGTCGATTTGGATTCATATAGGTACAAACGCATGTTGTGCCTTCACAAAATGCTGCGCCATTCGGATCGCGAGTGAAAAACCAGCAATAGTTTTGACATGCATTTGGTTTTGATGTGGGAAGACAAAAACCCTCTTTCCTACCTATGCATATTGCATTGCCTGCCAGTGCCTCTGCTACCTGCACTTGCATACCAATGCCCATGGAAAGAACAAGTAACAAGATGGGAAAAAAGAATACTATTTTCATATAGTTGGGTTTTGAAAGCGTAGTTTTGCTTTGCTTTTTTCTACGGTTATACCCACAAGAGAGTAGAGACTCAAGAGAACTCAAGGTATTTATAGGCACTCATATCACTCACAAACAATTTTTTTTACTAAATTGATAATTTAATAAGTTTGAAATAACTTTCCTGTATATGATTATTCGGTTTGACTTACTAGCTAATTAGGTCTTTATTTTCCAAATTAGTCCTAATTTAATATTTCCAATATTAATTTTTTTTTGGAAAAGAATATTTCCGTTTATTAATGGTTTTATTTGCCTTTCATCTATTACCAAAGATGTTTATATATATATTACATACATTTCCATTATTGTTTTTTTTTTACTAAATTGATAATTTAATAAGTTTGAAATAATTTTTCTGTATATGATTATTCCGTTTGACTTACTAACTAATTAGGTCTTTATTTTTCAAATTAGTCCTAATTTAATATTTCTGTTATTAATTTGTTTTTTGGAAAAGAATATTTCCGTCATTAATGGTTTTATTTGCGTTTCATCTATTACCAAAAATGTTTATATATATATATATATATATATATATATGTATGTATTATTGGTGTAATGGTGTGTATATATCTTTATGTATATTTATTACTGTAAATGGAAATAAAATTTAATGGGATAACTATATTTTTAATCATAAAGGTTAATGGTCAAAATCAAATTGATCACAAGTTTTTTTTTTATCAAAATAATCCCAAAAGTACCATTTGTATTTAAAATCATCTTTTTTATCGTTTTGCCTTTATTTTTATTGTTGTTTTGTCCTCAAATTTTCTACAATTCCACTCTAATCCTTATCTTTATTAATGTCTACTAGTTGGCGTTCGTCATTCTCCAATCTTCACCACAAATGATACCAATTCCTATAGCCACTATATGTACCTAGAGCTACTCTTTACGAGCATAGCCTATTCTCTTACTCTTTTCAATTTTGCAAGCAACCTAAGTAGATGTTGCCAGTGTTGAGGACAGCAGCTGCCAATGGAGGAGAGGGGGAGAAGGGGCAATTTGGTTTGGTTTATCTTTCAATATCTTGAGATAATGGTGCTTGGAAAACTCTGGTGAAAGAGTGCCACTCGCTCAGATTCTCTGACTTTAATAATGATCTGTTAGATTCTAGTATATGAAATTAAAAGCAGTAAATTTGAGTTTAAATACAGTGGTTAACATCATGGTTACTAGAATCTCGATTAAACTCTTAAAATTTTTCGATATTACGATTTTTAATGACTTAATCGATTTTATCAAATTTGTACTAAGTCAGACGATTTTACAATTTAAATTTTTCTATGATTTTACGTTTTTACTTTTCTAATTTATTTTTCGATTTCACGTAAAATTTCGATTTTCTCTACCTTGTTAACATGATCATGAATTATGACAAAATGTTCCACCAAATAAGCATTAAAAAAAATTCAGTTGAGGAATTGCGCACATGATGCATGCGCAATAGAGGAACAGATATGCTAATAAACTTTACTTGAGGTGAAACTGACAAAAAAATGAAAAAGGAAAAAAGGAAGAAGTGGATAGAATAACATATAAGGAGTAATAACTGGCAGCAACGACATTAACTAATTGATTGAAGGTAGACATATCGCCGGGCATATGAATCATCAAGTTAGGACTTAATTTAAGACTTAGAATATATATATGTATATCATTGTACAATTTATATAATTATTTAGCAATATTAAAAAAATATAAATATTAACATAGGATAATTTTTATTTTTGTGCTAATATTTATATTTTTCTGTGTTTTTAAATGATGTACACAGATGTGTATAATGATACATATAGTATTACCGTATTACTTAATTGTATATTGTAGTTGGTGGATTATCAAGGTTGTGAGAATCGATCCGGTCATTGAACTAGTAGAGTGATCGATTCAATAAGGGTAAATTATATTTTTCGTCCCCGAAGTTTGTTAAAAGTTTCAAAAAAATTTCTAAGTTTTATTTTGTTTAGTTTTGTCCCAAAAATTTTCTATTTGCATCAAATATATTCCCTGGTAGATAAATTTTTAAGAATTTTAGGACAACAATAATGTTTAAAAATTAAGAGACAATGACGTAACTTTATATTTGACTTACTTGTATTAAAGGTTGTTCTTGCGAAGTTATTGTTAAATTGATCTTGCATTTCTTGAAAAATTAACGTATATTTAATACAAATTTGAAAAGAAATAAAATTTAGGAGTATTTTTTAAATTTTTTGTAAACTTCAAAGACAAAAAATATACTTTTACTATTCAATAATTTAAAGTTCTAATTGGAATTGAATGGTGATTGAATTGATTTATTTAAATTATTATAAAATTATTTAAAATATAATTTAAAATTACTTAAAATATGATATTATTAATTAAAAACGATTTTCATCCAATAAAAATCATATCAATTTAACTGCTTCATTGATGTCCGGTGGTTTGACTGATTTTTTTTTTTTTAATTTTAATCGATTTTCTACCATGAATATATAGATTAGGGGGTACATATTTGGAAAAATTTAGTAAAACATGTTTATTTAAGTTGGATTTAGGCAGGTTTTTTTAAATGATGATTTATGATTGATTTATTTTTTTACTGCTAGAGAAAATCTTGGTAGTCAATATTAGGAAGACAATAGATAGTTAATATTTTTTTTTTTCTGTTTTTTTTCTTATCATCCACTCTTTTTCTAATGACATTCATTGACTTCTTATTAGTCTCCTAAAGGTGGTTTCTTCACATTATTCTTAGCGTTATTTTAGATACTGCATTGAAATTGGTGTGTGCGCGGAATATTAAAGGAACAATAATGCGTAAAATGATGGTAACAATTTTGAAAATGATTTAATAAACAAGCCTTATCTGTTTAGTCTTCATGTCATGATTTTCATTTTTGGAAACTAATCCGAATTTAATATTTTCGTAGACTTTCTACTTGTTACCACAATATAATTTGTGCTCCTTAATTAAGAAGATTTATTATTATAAATTGAAAATCTTTATTCTCCTATTTTTATTCTTAGTTGACTGTTGGTGTTTGACGATTATTATTAGTTACCATTCCTCAAACAAACAACTTAAATACAATTTTTTTTCTTCTAATTTTCATTTTCCAAATTTATAATTATTTAATATGTTCACCTTTAATACTTTAAAAATAAATCATTTATTACCATACTTTACTTCCTACGTTTAAATTAATATAATTTGCCTATTTATTTTGTTAAGATTTAATTTATTTGATATTTAAAAATAGGTGAATGCTACGGTACCTTCTTTTTTTGAGAGGATAATTTACCCTCTCTAATGTATTATTTCATAATTAACTCAATAAATAATTTTTTTTAAGGTTGGAATGTATACCACTATTTATTCACGTTTTATTTTTTATTAAACTTATTGATTTAGAATATCATATAGAATTAAAAAAAAATCGATATATGATATCACTTTTATTTTGTATAACAAGAAAGAACGAAAAGAAAATATTATATTATTTATTTATCTCTTAGTATAAAACACAAAACATCGTAGAAAACTTTTATTTAAATAAGATTATACATTAAACTCTAAAAAAAATTATTTATTAAGTTAATATTCAACTAATAGACTAGAGAGGATAAATTACCATCTCAAAAATAGAAGGTACCATAAAATTCACCTTAAAGATCTTAGGGTCAAACATATATATTTTTTTTATTTTTTAAATCTGCCCACGAAATTGAGGTTTTGCCTGATGCAAACAATCTGATGTTTTCTAAAAATGACACCGTTGTTCACCAAAACAAGTTGCTCCTGAATATGGTAAAAAAATTGGTGGAATGTGAAAGATAATACACTTCGGAAAACACAAGGAGTGTATGGCTCCCTTAACCTTAATACTTAATTTCAAACTTTAAAATATAAATTTTAAATATTTTAAACTCTACCCCACAAATTCTAAATGGTGTATATTATTGTACATATTTATACACATCATTTAGTAATATGAAAAAAACATAAACATTACTGCATAAATGGTGTGTATAGATGTATATAATGGTATATCTAGTATTATAGCATTACTTAATTGTATATTGTAATTGGTGGATTATCAAGGTTGTGAGAATCGAACTGGTCATTGAACTAGTGGAGTGATCGATTCAATAAGGGTAAATTATATTTTTCATCTCCAAAATTTGTTAAAAGTTTAAAAAAACTTCTAAGTTTTATTTTGTTTAGTTTTGTCCAAAAAATTTTCAATTTGCATCAAATATACTCCCTGGTAGTTAAATTTTCAAGAATTTTAAGACAACAATAATGTTTAAAAATTAAGAGTCAGTGACGTAACTTTATACTTGGTTTGCTTGTACTAAAGGTTGTTCTTGCAAAATTATTGTTAAATTGATCTTGTATTTCTTGAAAAATTAACTGCCATGGTATATTTAATACAAATTTGAAACAAAATAAAATTTAGGAGTATTTTTTAAATTTTTGTAAACTTCAGAGACAAAAAATATATTTTAACCATTAAATAATTTAAAGTTCTGATTGGAGTTGAATCGTGATCGGATTGATTTATTTAAATGTATGATAAAACAACTATGCTAGGTAATCAATAAAAATTCAGCCAACATGAGCCAACAACTTAAATTGGATATTCCATTTCTTTATACTTCGGATGTTTTGTTTTTAAGTTTCGAACATTCTATTTTTTAAAAAAATATAAAGTTGGTTGATGTTAGTTTTGGTTTCGGATGTTCTATAGCTTGTGAATGTTATATAAATAGTAATTCTGGATGTTCTATTTTCTATTGGCTGATTTGTTGGTTAAAAATTATTGATTACATGTACTTTCTATAATAAAATTATTTAGAATATAATTTAAAATTACTTAAAATATAATATTATTAATTAAAAAATGATTTTCATACAATAAAAATCATACCAATTTAACTAATTTATTGATATCCGGTGGTTTGACTGATTTTTTTTTTTAATTTTAATCAATTTTCTACTAGTTGATATTTTTACTAGAACTTGATCCGATAAGGAATTGGTTCTCGATTTTTTCGGTTGAGCCGATCGATCCGATACGATTATTTAAGTCATACTCAATATATTAGTTAGTAATTGTAAAATTTTAGTTAAGAGTTGTTTAAGCATACTTGAATATGTTGGGGCATGAGATTACTACGAATATATAGATTAGGAGATACATATTTGGAAAAATTTTGTAAAACATATTTATTTAAGTTGGATTTAGGCGATTTTTTTTAAAGCATAATGCTATGAAATCAACGTTAGGGAATCAATAAGGAGTTAATAAGTGTAATTAGAAAAATAATAGGTGATAAAGGGGAAAAATGATATTGATTTTCTATTGTCTCCCTAATATTAGTGACCAAGACTTTCTCTTTTTTAAATGATAGATTTATGATTGTAGCATTATTCTTTACTGCTAGAGAAAGTCTTGGTAGCCAATATTAAAGAAATAATAAAAAGTCAATATATTTTTTCTTCTTTTCTCTTTTCTTTTTTATCATCAACTGTTTTTCTAATTACATTTATTAACTTCCTATTAGTCTCTTAACGTTAATTTCATAGCATTATTTTTGGTGCTATTTTAGATACTGCATTGACATTGGTGTGCGCCGGAGTACAGGAACAATAATGCTTAAAATGATGGTAACAATTTTGAAAATATTCAAGGTTGTAAATATGACTTAATTTTTTTATTTAATAAACAAGCCTTATCTGTTTAGTCTTCATGTCATGATTTTCATTTTTGGAAACTAATCCGAATTTAATATTTTCGTAGACTTTCTACTTGTTACCACAAT
>JASCZI010271874.1:149393-161952 GCA_036250425.1 Stylosanthes scabra
CAGTTGACTATCTTGGTGTTTGATGATGATTATTACTTACCATTCGTCAAACAAATAACTTATAAATACACTTTTTTTTTCTTTTGTAATTTTCATTTTCCAAATTTATAATTATTTAATATGTTCACCTTTAATAGTTTAAAAAAAATTCATTTATTACCATACTTTACTTCCTATGTTTTTTTTGGTGTCTGCTTTACTTCCTATGTTTAAATTAATATAATTTGCCTATTTATTTTGTTAAGATTTAATTTATTTGATATTTAAAAATATAAGGGTCAAACATATAATTTTTTTTTATTTTTTAAATCTGCCCACCAAATTGAGGTTTTGGCTGATGTAAACAATCTGATGTTTTCCAAAAATGACACCGTTGTTCACCAAAATAAGTTGCTCCTGAATATGGTAAAAAATTGGTGGAAAGTGAAAGATAATACACTTCGGAAAACACAAGGAGTGTATGGCTCCCTTAACCTTAAATACTTAATTTCAAACTTTAAAATATAAATTTTAAATATTTTAAACTCTATCCCACAAATTCTAAATAAAAGATTCTAAATCAGAAACCAGTCATTAACATAAAATACAACAAAAATGTGGTGAGTAAATTTTCTAATAAGAATTACTGGATAAACATTCAATTTCGAATTCGAGATTTACTTAAGCAAACTGGAATAACTCACTACTCAGATAACCGTTCGTTTCAGAATAAATATGATCCATTTAATTATCACTCACAAACAGGGATTAACAAACTGATTTTTGTATCGTTATTGATAAAACAAAAAATTCAAAAGTCTATCAATGGAAATGCTCAATCTACTAATTAATGTTTAAAAACATAGAATTTTATTTTATCAAACACACAACAATAAAATAAAATTCTTATATATGATAAAATGGTAAAAACAGAGGGACTTAAGTTATAAATCAAAACAAAATCAACCACTATTTTAATTTATTATTATTATTGGAGATAAAAATACATAAAGAAAACAGTACAGTAGTCATGATATTCATATTCATATTAATGTATAAGAAATCAACAGCATGGAGCTGGGCAATCCTTTGTTGGATCTGGATTTGGATAGATACAAAAGCATGTTGTGCCTTGACACATTGCTGTGGACCTCGGATTCCCACTAAAGAACAGGCAATGGTTTAGACATGCATTTGGTTTTGAGGTGGGATCACAATAACCATTTGTCTTACTTAAGCATGTTATTCTGTTTGCCTCTGTTACCTGCACTTGCTTGTTACCTACAAATATTCACACATAAATTAAAAAAAAAATATACACCTTCATTAGCCAAAAAAAAAAATCATATTACAAATGCTGAAAAGAAAATAAAAAAAATTTTAAAACTAATACATATTATGCTCTTATATATCAATTTGAGAATTTTTTTATAAAAATAAAAAAATTTTAAAACTAATAACTTCTACTAAGAGTAATATTAATATGTGGCCTTAGATTTCGTTTGATTTCTGCCTCAAAGGAGAAATACCAGAAATAAAAAATATATATATATAACAAAGAGATATTTAGAAAGAAGGATACAAACAAAAGGAGGAAAAAACAGTGTGTGAATTTAGTGCATACCAATGCCCATGGAAAGAACAAGTAACAAGATGGGAAAAAAGAATACTATTTTCATATTGTTGGGTTTTGAAATCGTAGTTTTGCTTTGCTTTTTTCTACGGTTATACCCACAAGAGAGTAGAGACTCAAGAGAACTCAAGGTATTTATAGGCACTCATATCACTCACAAACAATTTTTTTTTACTAAATTAAATAATTTTCCTGTATATGATTATTCAGTTTGACTTACTAGCTAATTAATTCTTCATTTTCCAAATTAGTCCTAATTTAATATTTCCATCATTAATTTTTTTTTAGAAAAGAATATTTCCGTTATTAATGGTTTCATTTACCTTTCATCTATTACCAAAGATGTTTATACATATATATATATTACATTTCCATTATTAATTTTTTTTACTAAATTGATAATTTAATAAGTTTTAAATAATTTTTCTGTATATGATTATTCGGTTTGACTTACTAGATAATTAGGTCTTTATTTTCCAAATTAGTCCTAATATAATATTTCTATTATTAACTTTTTTTTGGAAAAGAATATTTCCGTTATTAATGGTTTCATTTGCCTTTCATCTATGAATTTAATTTCCATTCACCGTAAGTGTAAAAGAGTTTAGAGTTTAGAATTTTTACACATACATCTAATTAGATGTTACTACATTATTAAGAATAATTAATTTTCAAGCCCACTATTTCTAAAGTGAAACAAATACATGAATCTGGTTGGATGACTGTTTAAAACTCTTTACACCGTCAGTACATCAAAATTAATAAAATTGGATAAGGCCAAAATTAATAATTTATATATATGGGGCAATAGATTTGAAAAGTGGGATGTTAGGACACGAGGGGTATATGGGGAATTGCAAGTCAAAGAAGTTCTGGATAGGGCCAAATCATTGGCCACTCATGCAATTAGATAATAGGATAATTCTATGGTGGAGAGAAGTTTAAATACATATGGTGAAGAGAAGTACTATTTTCATTTTAAAAATTAATAAAAATAAAATAAACATATCTCATATCATTCATATTCAATCATTTATCAATTAAAATCTTCTTCTTTTTACCATTACTTTTTTTCACCATATTATTCACCTAGATAATAATATCTTATAACATGGATCAAGATTTCAGTTTTGTTTAGAATTTTTTTAAAAAAAGGAAAAATAAGGCGTGGTTTAAACAAGCCTAATAGGTGATAGGGTTTTTTATTTTTTTTTGACAATAGTTGATATAGGTTTATTAACATGTGAATAGTTGGGAAAAAATATAATCATAATAATAATACACATAATCAATACCAAAAAAAAAAAAAAATAACAATACACATAATACCATTACACAAAAAAAAATAATAAAATTGATCAAACAATTGTCATCATTGGACTCTACAATTGTATGCACCATAAAAACTCCCATATATATTACGAATAATATATAAATATATATTAGAATATAAAATTTATTAAAAAAAAATAGTTTTTATTCCACATAAACTTTTAAATATATAACTTATGATGCAATTTAAAATAAATTAAAAAAGAAAAATTCTTGGTATACCATCATACACCACTTTATACCTGAAAAAACTCACGCGCTCATATTTTTCAGATATTGAAGAACAAAATATACAAGCCAACAAAGGTTTCTCTCTCCTTCGGTTCTTTGCTCTTTCGGCTCGCCCCACGTCGTCTTTGTCTCCGCCGATCTCGACTGCAACTCCATCGTTTTTGCCATCGTCATGACCGTCATAACCGTCACAATTTCCTCCTCCTCCTCCTATCAATTTTTCTATGTTGAGACTCTCATTTTCTATATTGGAATTCGTATTTCTTACTCTCTTCTTCTTCTCTCAGCACATAAAAGGTGAGCCTCAACACATAAAAAATGAGCCTAAAAGCACATATTTCAATATTTTGGGTTGACTTCTTCTTCTTTAAGTGTTGTTGTTCATAGTTGTTGTTCTTGCTATTTTTCTTCTTCTATTTTAATTTATGTGCTATACATGAATTTTTCTATGTTGAGATTTATATTTTTTATGCTGAGATTCATATTGCTTATTCGTATTCCTATATTTTAATTAATAGTCTATTATTTTAACTAATAACTCAATATTATACTTTTAACCAACATTTTTACATATTATTCACTAATTTCTACTGGCCAAAATAATAAATAGTGCTAATTGTATAATATTATTATCCTATAATTATTTTTTTTAAAAAACATACATTGTTTTTTTTTGTTTTAATTTATCATTATAATTAACTTAGAGAAATGTTAGGAAGTATTTTTTCTTATCAATTATATAATAATCATCACTTTGATTTTTAAAATATTAGAGTTTATAATTTACTATTAAGAATTTAGTCAACACTATATTCTTTAAATATTATAATATTATGTATAAAAATATTTTTTTTACCAAATATTAACTCAAAGAATAAGATTTATTGATTATATGATATTATTTATGTTCAGAAGTGTTTGTGACATTCCGAGTTAAGGAGTTATTTGAACAAAATGTAGAGAGTAGGTTGGAGACACGATGTTGTCACCACATCCTTTTATTCTGAGTTTTCAATGTTTCGAATTTATGATTCCTACAATAGGGGGTTGTACATACAAAGGACTCCGACGCTCAAATTAGCATGGGCCGCGAGAGATACTAAGTTAGAGATTATACCCGAGTGCATGTATTTGGAATATTCTATAATGCAATAGTGAGAGTTTTTCTCCTGGGATGGCTTTTGGATGATTTATTTATGATCAATGTTGTAACATTTCCTTTAATGATAGAATGATGATTACAACTTTGCTATTAAATTCATAAAGTTAGTTATTAGGTATTAAAATGATTGATGAGTAGTTAGTACTCTTTTTCAAATGTCTTCTTTAGAATCCAAATGGCTCTTTGGTCATCAAACCGGTTCTTTGAGACTTTGAATAGTCTTAAACTCGATTCTTAGTATTGAGCCTAGAGTAGTTATCCAGAACAATTTATTAATTTATTTGTATTTATAACATTATTGTTTGAAAAAAACGAAAAACTTCGCACTAAAATTTTGTTCCATATATATATATTTATATTTATATGTATATGGTGAATGCTATCTAAATCTTTTTAAAGTAGAGGATAACTTATTCTCATAATTTATCAGATTCTTATTGATTTAGAATAAATTACCAGGTGTAGTTAATTTCAATCCTTTATCTTACTCTAATTTTGTTAACTCAACCAATTAACTATAGTATAACCCTTTATATAATTAATCGATAATTTTAGGCAAGTCTCATTTTGTAATTATTTTCAAAGCCTACAAATTTAACTTTTTCATTTTAAGAAAAACTGTTCATATTCATCATTATTTTTGGTGAGTTGTGAAGCATAATTTGATTTACTAATATTGTTGAAGAGACTCAACAAATGATCTGCAATTGCGCGCATCTTCCAGGGACAACAGCAAACGAGATCAAGAATTTCTTGAAGACCCTTCTAAATTTGTTGAATGAAAGGTAACCTATACTCAGTGATTAAAAAGTCCTTGATTATAAATACAGATGAGTTTGTATCCGTGAAAGTATAAATAAATACACAAAAAAGTGATGATGAACTTCAACCCCAATAACCTTTAACACAACCTTCTCTCCTTCTCCAATTCCTCGTAATAATAATAATGATAATAATATACATAAGATCTATACATCATTTTAATTGTCTAGCTGCTGGGTTTCCATGCAATCCGATACTCATCATCAGCAGAATCAAAGTCTCCCTTCCAAGTTTACCATCTCACCTTAAGAGTTTTTGTGTTTAGCATCTACCTATACTATCTGGCGTTGTTGTCCTCGCTGTGTTTTCCCCGTTATGCCACTAAATTAAGCATGACCATGTCGGTTATCTGTTTGGTTTCCATAACTTCGGTGGTAGCAATTCTTGTTCCTGAGTGGCGGTTAATCAGGTATGTCTTTAGCGGCATACATGCTTTTCTTGAGTTGCAAAGTTCTTATGGCCATATATGACAGATTGGTTAAGAGACCCATATTGATAATGAGGATGAGGATGAGGATGAGGAGGATTATCAATATGTACGGATCTGATGAGAGTTGAGCTTATTATTACTTAATTACTGATATTTTTTATTTTTAGAACTTGTGTTTGAAATGTGTAATAGACTAATAGTAGACGAGCTTAGTAGTGTGCATCACTTGCTTCTACTTGTCAATTGGATCATCTCGGAGTAATATATATATATAATTTAAATATATATGTAGGTATGCATGTTTATTGTTCTAAATTTCTTAATTAAGAATGAATTGAATCTCCCCAACATCAAACCTAAATTTGTTTACCTCTAATTTGATTATTTCTCTTGGATAGTTAAATTCCTCATTTATCGAAACATTGTTATTTTAGCTATTGTAAAGAATAGTAAGAAGGCTCTTTAATTAATTTGTTAGTTGTTGTCTCTCAATTATTACTTCCTAATTATGTGAAAAATTTTTTTTTTTACTTTTGATTAATTAACTCATTACTGATTAATAACAAAAAGAAAACCTGCAAATTAACAAAATTGAAAAACAAAAAACAAATCTCTTATGTAACAAGACAGAGGAACATGATTCAAGTGGCAGATACTTGTTTTCCATCCTTTAAGAGGGTCTTTTCTTGGTTCCAAAAACAAGATTTTGCTTAAGAGAATTAGCCTCAAAATGTAAAAAAAAAAATTAAACATATATATAAATTATTATACAACAACAGAAAATTCCATTGGTACTCCCATCAATTAGACATTATAATTCCTGTGCTGATCAATGGTAAGAGTTATTGTTGTTGTTGTCTTCATTGCCGTCTTTGGTAGTTTTGCTGCCACCATGCCCTAATTCTCAAGACACTGCCACTCTTTTTATTCATCTTCACCTTCATCACCATCACCATCGCCATCGCCACCGCCCTAGCCACTACGTACCACCATTTTTGCCACAACCCAAATCATAAGACTTGGACCAACAACAAAAAGAAAAATAATTCTTCTAAGTTCTAGGTTTTTAGCTCAATTGTGAAATGAAATGAAATTAACTTGGGGTTCCCACTAATAAAGTCTAGCACAGAAGCAGTAGCAAATTTTCATGGCAATCTTATAAATATCATGATATCAAAAATGTAGAAGAATGTGAAGAGGGTATCTGAATAAGAAGTTAGTTGCTGCTGCCAACTACGATCACCACCAAACATCTAGTCGCAATGCGCCACCACCGTACTGAAAACCCTAACCTTCCACTACCACCACCCTCATCAAACCGCCGCCACCACCATCTAGTTTTATTTTTTTTTAAAAGAAATTGTTAAATATTTAATTAATTATTCTTACTTTTCATACGGTTGTCGGTGGCCTTTTCATTGGTCCAAAAAAATAAAAGAAAAAAACTTTGTAACCAAAACCGCCGCCTATACAGGTGCGGGCAAACGATTTAGCGGTGATTTTAAAAACCGTCGGAACAACTGCCAGTAAATCAATTTTTAGAGTAGCGGCTGTTTCAGAACCGCTGCTAAACCGGTTTCACTATTTGAACCCAGTAAACAAGTTATTGTGCATCTGCTTAGATTCTTGCGGCAGTTTTAGTGGGAGCTAAAACCCGTCGCTAAACCACGAATTTTTAAAAAACTATATATATAATATAATTATTTAGCTTTTTTCTATTTAAATTTTCTATTCGAATATATATTAAATCAACAAGATTATTAACTATCATTTTAACATTAAATATGTAAAGATGCAAATTATAGAAAATATTCAAATTATGATTAAAAGAAAACCATCTAGCTAGTTAAATATTAGCAATAAATTAAATATGTAAAGGTGTGTATTTACATATACGTGCAATTATTAAGAATATATATATAATGTGCCATTGTTTTATAGTGTAATCTATGAGTTACAAATTACGACATTTCTATTTCATAGGTGCGTTATACAAATATGCCTCTTGTTGAGTTGGATATCCCATGTCGAGAAGAAATGAAATTGATAGAACTGCAGGTTATAAATCATTATGTTGATTTGTATTTCGATACTGGTAAGGATTTTTGCATAGTTCCTAACAAAGCACACACTACTTTCTTCTTATGTTACATCTTTTTCTCTTAAACACAATAATTCTTTGAAAAAAACAACATATGATTTATATACTATTTCTAATTACTATCTTGTGTAAATGAATATTTGATTCATATGAGATGTATTTTTCAGATTCAACTCAGGAGACGGAAGATAAATATGATGACATTTCGCATGGAGTAGAAGATGTAACACTGAATTCGTTTGAGGTCAACTCCCTTGGAACTGACCATGCTACGGAGTTTGATACCAACAATGATCCTCTTGAAAATGTGAGAGGATTAGGAATCAATCAAAAGTTAAAGAAGATTTTAGACCAGAAAGGGGTTTCGATCTGAACAAAGAATCTTGGTGGGGTTGGGAAATATCTGATCCGATAAAGCAGGAAGCAAATAGATTCCTCACAGAGTATGTTACACCAGGAAAATATGACACCTGATTGACTACATGAAGAAACAATATAATTATTCTAAATAAATGTTAAGAATTGTATTAAACAAAACATCTAACGTCATTTCAGGTGTTTTGTTGTTTTTCGTTAAGTGTTTTATCGAAATACATAACAAATATAACATTGAATGCCACGTGAGACGGTATGCTTTTTGTTAAATTTTAAATAGTATTTTGACTCCCGTTGTCAGCTAAATGTTTGGTTTAATTACTCTGCTAATTCTTATAGTTTCATCAAATTCTTAATTAGGTCCCTATATTTTTTCCTTTGAATTGAGTCCATATACCATATTCGAATTTGTACTTAGATCCCTCATTAGTTTTTTGGATATTTTCAATTTAGAGATGAAATCTGTCGTTAATTCCAACATTTTCGTCATGAGATGGACCTAATTACAAAATTTTAAACAATACATGGACCTAATTGAAAGGGAAAATTTTATAAAACTATAATGACCTAATTAAAAGATTTATGAAACTATAGGGACCTATAGATTAATTTAATACAAATTTTGTGCAAGTTTAAGAATTTTGCGAACATTACAGTACTCAATTAATTAAAATTATATTTTCAATGTTAAAAAAATATATATTTATTCGCAAACTATTTTAAAACGAGTCATGCTTATTAGAAAAAAATTACTAATTGGAACATATATGTTGTTAAAATTATAAGTTAGACATGTTTACAAATGTGGCATTTTCCAAATTTTTTTTACTAAACTAAAAAGAATCTTTGTTTTCAATTTTTTTAATAACTTTTTGGTATTGTTTTTGTTGTGTTTTATTTTGTTCATTCAATATATAACATAAATATTTTTTTTAGATTATAATATGGATTTGAACATTATTTGATTAGAAACTATTAATATTGTAAATGGAAATATTAAGAACTTTATCTTTAAACTTTGAAGGAATTAATTCCAAAAAGCCTGTGAAATCGCCGATAAACCCTATTCACAAATCCATTTACCGGCTGTTTTATATATAAAACCGCCGCTAAACCATAGACAAACTAAAACTGACGTTTTTGTTTAGTGTCGGTTATAGAAAAATCGATTATAGAAAAACCGTCGCTAAACACAATAATTGCCGACCCTTTTTAAAAATCGCCACATAAATCGTCGCAAAACCACAATTAGCGATAGAGGAAAATCTTGTAGTGATAATATCTTTGGACACGTGAATATCAATTTTCATTTGGGGTTTTATCTGAGAAACTGAAAGAGTGGGAAAAAAAAGCAAAATTGCACTTCATATGAGGACATTCATGGTTGCATTACTTACCCCAGAATGTGGGGTAGTGCAAATATAATGTTCCTTGTTATATTGTCACACGACTCACACCTTAGTATAGAATCTTCTAAGTAACCATGTCCTATTTGCGTGTGTTTCTATATAAAACAACTATCATGCTACATATTCACTAAAAATATATAAAACAACTATCATGCTACATATTCACTAAAAATCTGTTTCTCATGAACCACCATATAAAACATACATGTTTGAAATCAACAGCGCTGGGGACTTATTAGCTAGTTAATGTATAAGAAATCAACAGCATGGACATGGCTTAGTTGGATCTGGATTTGTATAGGTACAAAAGCATGTTGTGCCTTGACAAAATGCTGCTTGATTCCGATCGTGAGTGAAAAAAAAGCAACGGTCTTCACATGCATGTGGTTTTGAGTCGGGAAAACAATAACCCTCTATCTTACTTAAGCATGCTATTCTGTTTGCCTCTGTTACCTGCACTTGCTTGTTACCTACAAATATTCACACATAAATTAAAATACACCCTCATTAGCCAACAAAAAAAAAAAACTAAAATCATATTACAAATGCTAAAAGAAAATAAGTTTCATAGAAGAATTTAACTAATATATGCTATTATATATCAATTTGAGAATTTTCTTATATAAAAGTATACAAAGTTTAAATTTTAAAAATATTTATTCTGTGTTTATGAAAAAGTTTTCTACTAAAATTAATCTTTGTACATACGTGCCTTTAGATTTTCATTTGATTTCTGTTTCTAGAGAGAAATACTAGAGATAAAAATAAAAAATAAAAAAAAAACAACAACAAATTTTAAAAACAATAATGATACAGATAAAAAGATTGAAAAAAAAATTGTCCCAAAGACGCAGAAATTTACAATGAATAGAAACACGAAAAATTGTGCCTCATGGCATGCTATTAGTAAAATTCTACAGTGAATTGTATGAATTTGGTGCATACCAATGCCCATGGAAAGAACAAGTAACAAGATGGGAAAAAAGAATACTATTTTCATATTGTTGGGTTTTGAAGTCGAAGTTCTGCTTTGCTTTTTTCTACGGTTATACCCTACAGAAGAGACTCAAGAGATCTTAAGTATTTATAGGCACGCGTATCAGTGACAAACAATTTTTTTTTTTCTGAATTATAATAATTTGATTAGTTTTAAACAATTATCCGATCCTGTATGATTATTCGGTTTGGCTTATTAATTAAGTCTTCATGTCACGATCTTCATTTTCCAAATTAGTCCTAATTTAATATTTCTATTAGTATATATATATATATATATATATGTTACTGTAAATGCAAATTCTATTTTATTATGTGATTTTTTTAGCCCTTTATGCATATTTATTTACTATTATATCATTGATGATTTGATTCTGTATCCATTATAGTCTTCATCATGTCATGATCTACATTTTTCAAATTAATCCAAATTTAATATTTCCATTTGTAATGGTTTTATTAACTTTTCATCTATTACCACATATCGTTTCTCTATCTATATGTATATCTATTGATGTAAAATAAATTCATTTTAATTATGTGATATTTTTTGCTCTTTGCATATTTAGTTGGAAAAAAATTTTTAAATAAATAAAATAAAATCGATATTTACCAAAATACACATTTTTGGGATATTTACCAAAATAAAATCTATTAGCAGTACTAGTCCGGAGCGGTATTCGGTTATTTTCAATACTGGTCCGGACCGATACTGGGCTTATTTTTTTTAAAAAAAAAAATACACCAGTACCGGTACTTCATGGAGCGGTACTGGTTCAAAATCTAATTTTTTAATTTAATAATAAATATATTGATTTAATTAATAGCAATGATTTAGGTAATAAATTATGATTGGAAAATATATTAATAGCAATAAATATATTATTTTTTGAGAGGTAATTTTGCATTGATTCAATTAACATTTCATTAATGTAATAATAATAATAATTCAATCATTAAATTAGTGTAGTAATATATTAATTGATTCAATTGACATAGCATTGATGTAATAATTATAATTCAATCCATCTTAAATAAGAAAGCCTTGTAATAGATCGTAAAATAATCTCTTCCGTGAAAAGAAAAAATATAGTGAATTAATACAAATATCAATTCTACTACATGTACACACAAACACATCATACACATGAAACTCACCCACTCTCATGTAAGGCACGTGTAGTACACATCACACACACCTTTACCCACGCGTTCTTATCACGCGTCCTTCAAACACGCAACTGCTGCTTCTTCTTCTTCACTGCGTCAACCTCCGTCTTCTCCTTCACCGCGTCAACCTCCGTCTTCTCCTTCGTCTCCGCCTCTTCTTCTTCCTCCTCCTCTTTCTCATTCTCCGTTTCTTCTTCTTCTTTTGCTGCCACTGACTTTGCCATTAACAATATTCAAAAGTACTCAAATTTTCTTCTTCTTCTTCCTTCTCCTCCTCTTATGTTTTTTCTTCTTCTTCTTCTTTTTCCTCCCCCTCCTCCTCCTCCTCATTTTCTTTTTCTTCTTTTGCTGCCACTAACTTCGCCATTAATAATATTCAAAAGTACTCAAAATGTACTCTTCATCCACAATGCGCAAAAAATGCAAAAACAATTACAAAATTCAACAGCATTTCACTAAAACCAACCTCATAAACGAAAAAGAATTTTGTGCAATTGGTTTAAATCTGATATAGATTTGTGCAATTACACCTTTATATTTCTGCTCAATCCATTTTGGAATTCTGCTCAAATTGGTCATAGAATCTGTTCTAGATTTGAATGTGAGCGTTTGAAACCCTCAAAACACTTATTAATATAACCAATTAAGATTCTGCTCAATTCATTATCAAATTCTGCTCAAATTAGTGAATGATAATAAACCTTTATGATTCTGCTCAACCCATATTCTAATTCTGCTCAAATTGGTTTTCAGAATCTGTTTTTGATTTGAATGGTAAATGATAAGGTTATTTGAGATTCTTCTCATTTTGAGATGAATATTCTGCTCAAATTGATATGAAAATTCTGCTCAAATTGATGTAAGATAAAACATGTGCACAAAACACATAAACAAATTCAGGAAATCACAAACATCACCA
>JASCZI010271874.1:166246-191543 GCA_036250425.1 Stylosanthes scabra
ATCGAAGTTCTGCTTTGCTTTTTTATACGGTTATACCCTACAGAAGAGACTCAAGAGATCTCCTTATAAGTATTTATAGGCACTCGTATCAGTGATGAAAAACAATTTTTTTTAGGTGAATGCTACCGTATCCTCTCTTTTTGAGAGGGTAATTTACCATCTCTAGTGTATTAGTTCATAATTAATTTAATAAATAATTTTTTTATGGTCGAAATGTATACTACTACTTATCTACCTTCTATTTTTCTTTCAATTTGATTTAGAATGACTATATAGAATTAAAAAAATAATATATTATATCATTTGTTATTTTTGTATGACAGGGAGAAACGAAAAAAGAAAATATTATATCATATGCTTATTTTTTAGGAAAAAAAACACAAAATATAATAGAAAATCCTTATTAGAATAAGATTATATATTAAACACTAAAAAAATTATTTATTAATAGGCTAAAGAGAATAACTTACCTCTCAAAAAGAGAAGGTACCGTAACATTCACCTTTTTTTTATTGAATTGATTATTTGATTAGTTTTAAATAATTTTCCGTTATTCGGTGTGGCTTATTAGTTTAGTTTTCATGTCACGATCTTCATTTTCCAAATTAATCCTAATTATTACTGTAAATGGAAATTCAATTTTATTATGTGATTTTATTAGCCCTTTAGGCATATTTATTTCCTATTTTTTATTTTATATATATATATCATTGATTTGATTCTGTATATATTATAGTCCTCATCAATCATCATGTCATGATCTACATTTTCCAAATTAATATCCAAATATAATATTTCCGTTTATAATGGATTTATTAACTTTTCATCTATTACCACATATATATGTTTCTCTATCTTTGTAATATTCTTGTCTAAATATGCTCACCAAATTGAAGTTTTGCCTAATATAAACAATCCGACGTTTTCTGTAAATGATACCGTTGTTTACCAAAACAGACCAAATTCGGCTGAATGATAATGCCTTCGGAAGACTGTATATTATGGCTCCCTTAACCTTAAATACTTAAATTTCAAATTTTAAAATCTAAATTTTAAATATTTTAAACCCTAAACCATATATTTTAAATTAAAAACTCTAAATAAAAAACTATTGACATAAAATATAACATAAATGTGACCGATAAATTTCTCGACAAGGATCATTGCATTCCTTAAGTTTTGAATTTGAATTTTGCTTGTGCAAATTGGAATGCCTTGTTAAGTGTTTGCTTGGATTGATTTAATTTTTTTAAGAAAAATGATTTTTTAATTAAAAAAATATTTTTTATTAAATTTTTATTATTTGAATGCATTTTTGAAAAATTATTTTTATTTAAAAAAACAAAAATAGTTTATATTGATAAAAAAAATTTAAATAAGACATAAATAAAGAAATATCCTTTTTTAAAAGTTAATTTAAAATGACCTTAATTAAATATATCGCATTTGTTTTGATATTTTTTAAAGATAGTTTCAAACAATTCAACAACGCCATTCATTTCGATATAAATATGATTATGAGCAAAAAAAATCCATTATTGGATTATTGAATATAACGATCCATTTAATTATATAACAACACGATATGTACACTTCTTTTTGGTATACACCTCCAACTAAGTCTCAAACGAACATGTTTTTATATATACAACGAACATGTTTTTATAGTTGATACAAACAGGTTTTAAAACTTGTTCGTTTGCTTTTAAAAACCTGTTCGTTTTAGTAGTAATATTCTATTCGTGCACGAACAGAAATCTATATATACAACGAACATGTTTTACAGTTGACACGAACAGATTAAAAATTTATTTATTTGCTTTTAAAAACCTGTTCGTTCTATTAATAAAAACATATTCGTATAAGACTTGGTTGGAGATATACACAAAAAAAAATATACACCAAGATTAATTGATATACTCACTCCCAAACCGCGTCTAACAAAAATTGATTTTTGTATTGTTATTTATAAAACAAAAAGGTCAAAAGTCTATCAACGACGGAAGGCAGTACCTAGCTACAAATATTTAAAAACACGGAATTTTTTATTAAACATACAACAATAAAACAAAGCTCTTATATATATGATAATAAAATAGAAAATCAATATCATTTTTTTTTATCTTTTTCCTTTTACCATTCATTATTTCCCTAATTACTCTGATTGGCTCTCTATTGATCCCTAACATTGATTCCGTAACATTACTCTTAATTAATTTATAAATCATAACACGTACTACCACTATTTTAATTTATTATTATTCGAGATATAAATAGATATAGAAACACAATACAGTAGTCATCAAAACCATGAAGCAGGTTATGCTATTTACGCTTTTGCGCGTTCGAATCAACACTGTAAAAAAAAAGTCAGCTATCACAGTGACCAAACAAACAGAATTAGCTGCGTTAATTGTTTTAAAACAAGGACAATCCAGTAATAAATTTTCGTAATGAGAATAGTTGAGTAAAATAGCCTGCTATGTTGCCTGCCTCTATTACCTGCACTTGCTTGTTACCAATGCCCATGGAAAGAACAAGTAACGAGATGGGAAAAAAGAATACTATTTTCATATTGTTGGGTTTTGAAATCGAAATTCTGCTTTGTTTTCTTCTACGGTTATACCCTACAAAAGAGACTCAAGAGATCTCCTTAAGTATTTATAGGCACTCGTATCAGTGACAATTTTTTTTTTTTTTTGCTTGCTTAGGTATATTTGTTAATTAAAAAGTATTGATACGTTGATTTAAATTAGTCAACAAGATGACAACGTATAGGATTGCTTTATCCACGTCAGGATTTTATTTTTTTTAATTTTTTAATTAAATATTTATATTAATGTGTCGATTAATATACCTTTATATATTCAAATTAAAAATCAAATTTATCTCTTTTAATTCTATTTATCAAAAGATTATATAATCTTTACTAATATTATTAAGAAAAAAATATATTTTCATAATAAACTTATATAATTGAAATCACATTATATTAATTAAATAAATATAAACACACAATTAAAATTAAAAGAAAAATCGCCAAACCCCAATGACAACCAAAATTCCCAAATCGACGTTGGAATATGCATCCATGGGGTTATTAGCATAATAGCATACATGGAGTGCATAGCACGTACGACTAAGAGGGAGAAGCCGTTGAAGACAAGCCTTGGGATGCGAAGGTTGGTTGCCACCTCATGTACCCATGAGAAGAAGAAATCTACCACAATGCAATCGACACTCCATTGGTTCTTGGAGCAGCATGGCGGGACCCTGGCGGAGTCTTTGGAACTGTTGACGGCGGCGAAGTTTTCAAGCCTTGGAGAAACGAAAATTGACGGGGTGGAGGTGGAGGCGGAGGCGTGATTAGGGTTTCGGGATTTTTTTTTTAATTTTAATTGTGTATTTATGTTTATTTAATTAATGGAATGTGATTTTTTTGTCATAATGATTTTAATTATATAAGTTTATTATAAAAATATCTTTATTAATAAGATTAGTAAGAATTATATGATTTTTTGATAAATAGAATTAAAAGGATAAATTAATTTTTAATTTAAGTATATAAAGATATTTTAGTCTATATATTAATATGAATATTTAATTAAAAAATTAAAAAAATAAACGCTAATGTGGATAAAACAATCCTACGTGTCAACATTTTATAGACTAATTTAAATCAACATATCGATACACCTTAATTAAACATCGTACCGGAACAAGCACCTTTTTTTTTATTTACTGAATTGATAATTTGATTAGTTTTAAATAATTTTCCGATCCTGTGTGATTATTCGATTTGGCTTATTAATTTAGTTTTCATCATGTCACGATCTTCATTTTCCAAATTAATCCTAATTTAATATTTTTATTTTATATATATATATATATCATTGATTTGATTCTGTATATATTATAGTCTTCATCAATCATCATGTCATGATCTACATTTTCCAAATTAATATTCAAATATAATTTTTCCATTCGTAATATTTTATTAACTTTTCATCTATTATTATATATATATTTCTCTAATATTGACTTACAATACTCTTTCTATTTAAAATTTTCCACTCAGTAAAAAAATTAACATTATATTGTATGTTTTGTTCATGATTGAGTGCCTATAAATACGTCATGACCAATCTTCTCTAACGCATAACTATTAACAGAAAGCTAACACGAAAACAAAATTTCCAAAGCACGTATCCAGGACATGAAGATTCTTTTCTATTTGTCCATCCTTCTAGTTCTTCTTTCCATTGGTTTTGGTATATATATGCACCAGATTCTTATAATTGTTTTATGATGATTTTAGTTTCTTGCTTCTTCACTAATAATAATAATAATGATGGTGCGTTTATTTTTTTTTTTAACAGAGGCACAAGGGGAATTATGCACTGTGCCACTTCAAGGTGCTTATTGTGTTAAACCTTCACAACCAGAGGCATGTGTAAATGCTTGCACATTTTTCCACGGTGGAACGGCTGCAGGATCATGTGACGATACAACACATTTATGCATGTGTTCCTATCCACCTCCATGTACTTAATTTCTTGTAACTCGTATTCGTATACGTATTCCTCATCTTCTACTTGGTAAAATAATGCTGAATTAAAAGGCCTTTTTATTTTACCCATATGTGCTAAAATAATAATAAAAGATAAATCATTTTTCGTGTTTGAACTTTATCCATCATTTAAATATCTTGCAGAAGTTTTGTTTTTTTTTTTTTTTTTTTTATCAATGAACTTAATTTTAAATGTACTACCAGAGTAAGGGTAAAGATGTTGTATATACACGTGCATACACTTGATAAGGAATAATCTTATTTTTTATTTGGTTGAAAATCAGCATTGAATCATTTGAATAGACTTTATAATAATTAAGCATTCAGCACTAAGTTAAACCAAATACTTTCAAAATACATATAGCATTCTCCTTATACAAAATGTAGTAAATTCCAACCACCAAATATATCAGTCATATAAGTTGGTGTTTTCTTGATATCTCAAAGTTTGAATATGATATCTGAGGAAGGGAATAGAATTTGCCACATACTTAAACTGGTACAATAGCAATGAGGAGGGGAAACAGAATTTGCCACAATTCTAAGTAGTACAATAACAAAGATCACAAAGGTGATTCAAATTAAATTTTCTAAATCTATCTCAAAACTTAGAGAATATCGAGACTTCAAACTTTCAAAAGACTTTGAATTTGATTTCTAATCATTAATCTTTACTCGATTTTGAGTAACTACATTTCACAAAATTTCAATTTTGAATAACAAATTCATTCATAATTGGTAAATGAATTGTAAATATAAATTTTTCAACATATTATTATATTAACTTCCTTATACATTAATTCAAATATGAAACTTCTTGGAATTTAACAATTATATTTTGAAACCAATTTCATGTAATCTTGGAATCTAAAATCGTTTAAACTTTATTAATTCAAATTCTAAAACTTTGATTTTTGAATAACACTAACATTATTGAATATGTCCCTTGCCTTTTATTTTGTCAAATAAAAATTATTTTGAATAGTAATAATATAATATAAATTAGTATATATATATATATATACACACGAGTATGATTAGAAAGCTGATTCAGGTTGCTATGAATTGTTATAATTATGTTTTGTTGATGTATTTCAAAATTACTGTTATCAACTTTACTGGTCCACCTCTTGTTATTGATGACAATACTGAAAGAAATAAGTTGTCATTTTGAACCTCCTCTCCTAAAGGATGAGTCTCTTAAACAATCTTAAAAAAAATACAAAAATTATCCACAAAAAATTTAGATATTGATAAAACTACTCGAATATTCCCCATTATATAAAATGTGGATAGTAATAGGTTTTTTAATCAACAAGTGTCCAATCTAATTGTTTGACAAGTGTCATTTAAGGAAAACAAAAGACAAGTTATTCATTGGACAAGTGTCCAAGATAATATTGAAAGTTTGTAATTCCAAAATTAATTTTAAAGATATTTCATGATGTTATTAATATTAAGAAAATGTTTGTAATGGCGTGAAATTGATGTTCACAGGTGATTTTGAAAATTAAAAATTAATAATTAATCAATTTATCAATTATTAATTTTTAAGACTTTGAAAAAAAAAATCACATTAGAAACTAACATCTTTATATTGTTTACTTTGAATATCTCTTGATATATATTTATTTGCGCATGTCATTTTGTTTAGTGTCTAAACGTATTTGAATAAGTGAAATTTGAAATAAGATGTAAAAAACCAATACTTCTACTTATATATATATTAATCAACAAATTAATTTAAATTAAAATAAAATTGTGCCCGCGCTATATTGCGCGGGATGTATACTAGTGTTTAAAATGAATTGCTCTTGTAGTAGCTCATAATTGGAACTTGCCAAGCAACTTTTGCTCTTGTTAAAAATTTTCTATATTTTATTTTTAATATTTATTATAAAATTAGAACAACTTTCAACCACTCATTTGAAAATATTCCACTTGGTCCACCATGAATTAGGTTCATCTTAGACAAAGCCTAGGACTGGATAACCCAAACACAAGTGTTTTCATTTTGAGAATCTAGACTAACAACTCATGGAAGAATTTTTTTTTTTTTGCGCACCAGGGTATCCACCGGATCAAAAGTTCAATGACTAATCTCTCGGGTACTGAGAATGAAACTTTGATATTACCAACATTATAGTTTCAATACTAACCTTTATGTTTGCTCCATCAATTTAATTTAATCTCTATCTCTCAGTATCTATCTCTAATTAATTTTAAACCAAATACAATACACAAACATATTTTAGTCTCAGTCTCCCAGTCTTAGTCTCCCAGTCTTGGTCTCTCTCCCAATTGGTGGATAACATTGAGACTCGAATGTCGGGGTGTGTGTTTTTGTAATTTGAATTTTTTTTTTCAAAAAAAAATGTTGTACAAGATTTTTTTTTTTTTGGAAATTTATTAAGTTAATGCTCTAAGTTATTAGTTTATAATAAACTGGTATCTAATTTTTTTCATTTGAGAGTAAATGTATTTGTTTCATTAAAAAGAGGTTAGAAGAAGTGAAACAAGGTTAATCAATTCACAAGCAGGTAAGGAAGTAAGTTTAATTGGTGATCCTGTAAAAATAAACGCGCCAATTGTGAATTTGCAACCTTTGCTTAAGGTTTGAATCCGATGTAAGTCTATTCTTTCATTTGACCACGTAGTTATTTGGCAGGGGAAAGACCATGATTAAATCCGGCATGGTAAAAAAAATTAATTTTTAAAATTTTTTATTTTTCATACTCAAATTTTTAACATTTGTGTCATGTGAATACATGAGAAATTCGTTTTCAGGTTTCGACTTACAACAATTAGTGTAACAATTGAAACTAAAGATATGCTTCTCATTTACACTACACTACACCATATCCTTTGATAATCAAAGATGATCAAAGTGAGTTCTTGATTAGAGTTTAGTTTTAGACTTTGGGATCTGGGTCTGAATTCCGAATGTTGATCTTTGGAGCTGTATGTGGTTTTCATCCTTTTTTTTTTTTTTCCATGTATGCAGAAAATTGTTTTGGAAGATACCACAGAATATTTTGGTTATGAACCAAAGGAAGAGGTCAAAGCTCAAGATAGAAGACCTTTTAATCTTTTGGTACGTGGATATGCAGGGAAAAAAGGAAAAGAAAAGAAGAGCACTCAACAATCAACAACAAATAAGTAATGTGAGTATTCTACCATTTTTTGCCCCAAAAGATTTTCTGACAAAATAGCCCTTGAAAGAAAGAAATAACAGTTTAGCCCTCCAAAGTTGATCCTGTTTTTGATAAAATCTACCAAATATAGCAATACTTAATTGAAAAATAAATCTAGAGATCAGATTTCAATGTAATTTTTTGCAAGTTTGCTTAGAAAAATGAGATGTTTTTATCCTCCAAATATGCTTGTGTTAGTTTTGGCGATCGAATGGCAAAAAATTCAAAAAAAAATAATTAAGAAAAGGTTCTAAGATGTCCATTATTTTTCTCAATTTTTATCATCTTCGGAGGGTCAAAATATCATTTCTTTCTTTGAGGTTCATTTTGTCAAAAATTGAATCTTTTGTGAGACAAAATGGTAGAATACTTCAATAATGTTGCCTTTAAGGTGTGTCATTTGCTACATAATTCATTAGTTTTCTTGAGGCAGGTGATCCTGAATCCCAAACTCGAGAAGAAGAGCAACAAGACTGCACTATTTTTTGAAGGATGCCTAAGGTTTGTCAATGATTGAAGTTTAATTTTTTCATTTTATTGTCCTTATTAGTTGCCCTGTTTGATTTTGTTGGCCAATAGTAATGGAGGAAAAGATGAGAACATAAGAGAAAACTAGTAGTTAAAATAGGATAGCTTTGCTAGATCATCAATTGCTGAGATGAGAAGTAGACACTTTTCGGTACCTCTTTAATCGTTAACTTCTTCTTTTGACAAGATTTTCTAAACTAGTGATGCCTCTTGTGATTAGGTGCTATTTTGATGTTATCAGTATTTCAAATGTTCAAACATCATCGGAACCACCAGAAACACTATATTTTGTATATTCTGATCTAAATGTTTGATTCATCACGTAAGTTTAGTTATTAACAAATCATTCATGTTTAGATAGTTTTAGGTGATGTTTTGAGTAATTTATCGATTTATTATTATTCAATAAGGTTTAATTTTAATTGTTACTAAGTTTATTTACCACCGTCATAAAACCATTGTAGATTTGAGAGTAGTCACGGAAGTTAGTGACGGACTTAGATATATGTTGACAAAAGTTGTCACTAATTTATAACACTTACCGTGGTTTTTACACTACAAGATTTTGCGACGATTTATGTGACGATTTTAGAAGAGAATCGGCAAATTATTGTGTTTAGCAGCGGTTTTTCCATAACTGTCACTAAACGGAAACGTCAGTTTTAGTTTGTCCATGGTTTAGCTAAACCGTCGCTAAACGGTCAATTTCACCATAAAAGAAACAGCTTTTCATGTTGCAATAATTTTGCAACTATCATTGTTGTCACAAAAATAATTAGCGACGGATTAATGAATAATTTTTTCCTTACAAATTAGGTAAAAAATATTGATTAAATATGTATTTAAACGTTTGGAATAAAATTAAAGACTAGACCATGAGTCCGATTAGAAAACCGATTAACTACAATCTAGTCTATTTGGTTTAGAATTTGGACTAAACTTACATTTAACCTATCCACGTTACTTAAATTTATAGGCACAAAAAAAAAACATTTCGAATAAAAAAAAATTCGACGAAAAAAGGACTAAGACAATAATGAGATTAGGGGCAAAGGCTGGGGACAAAAACAAGTACTTTATTCCACGAATGATTAGTTTTTTATTTGTCGGGTTTAGAAATATTATTGGAAACCAAAAAACAAGTACTTTATTTTTCTCCTTGTTGGAATAATTAGTTCTTAAGTTAATATATGGTCCCCAATATTGAATTATTAAGTGAGGAAGGGACACCACCAAAGGTTTTATTAGTAGAACCTCAACTACCATGGTGATATGATGAGGCATTTTCAACCGACAAAACATTGTTGGGGAAAGGGGGGATTTAAAGGGTGTGGTTCTATTGTTAGTGTCTTTTGAAGTTTGTTTATTTTTTTAAATATTGAAAACAGAAAACTGTGATGAATATAATTGAGCTTTACTCAATTAATAGAAATAGAACTAGATATTAGATATTAATAGAAAAGGACCCTGGATATTTAATTTAGCCATTCATAAAAAAAAATGAGCATTTTTTTTATATTAGTTTGTTCATGGTGTGAAGTTTCCAAGTCTAACCATAACAAATTTTGAAGGAAGTTATCCATTTTTAAAAAGAGAAAATAGGTATTTCATATTGCTGCCATATGCGTTGTTCTACCCACTTAATTAATTATTTAGGGTGGGTTTGGTAAAGTTTTTCGATCAAGTGTTCCTGCTCTAAAAAATCAGGAATCATTTTTTTGCGTTTGGTAACTCAAAAAGCAAGAAGCTTTTGCATCCGGCTTTTAAGAGCCGGGGATGCTTTTGAGAGCCCGCAAGAGTAGCTTTTCAAAGTTGACTCTGACTCCTCAAAAGCAAAATGACAATAAACCTTCTATTTTAATAAAAATCCAATTTTATCATCAATTAATTATATTTAATTTTATATTAATGCATCACATACTAACAAAAAGGTCGTTGTGGTAATTTATTACTTTGAGAGCAACAATCAAATAGATTTACCAAATGCAATATGTGTGGCTTCTGCTTATTAGGAGTAATTTTGAGTTATTTTACCAAACAGTTATCTTGTGATTCTCCGTCAGTCGCTTTTTGAGAGCCACAACATTACCAAACCGAGCCTTAGAATATAAGAAAGTAATAAAATAACAATTAGGTCCTGAAAACTTTTACCATCGACCAGTTAAATCCGAAGAAAAAATATTACTACTCATTATACACGTTTCTTTGATAATAAATTATGGATACGCTATGCCATTCCATTTACGAGCAGCGTAAAACGTGACGATATTACTTATGTGTTCTATTATCTACAGTAATGTGTTGCGCTGCTGCTACATGAATATTAGGACAGTGAATTATTCTCGCTATGTTCTATATGCAGCCAACTTTATATGAAATTATTTATTAAATATTATTAGATGATCTAACATATTTAACTAAAACATAATTTAATATGATAATATTATACGAAGTTAACTATATATGAATTTTTACCTTTAAATTTTCGTATAACCCTTATCACCTGCTCTTTATTTATAGATTCTTAAACTTAAAGAGCAGGTGAATTTGCTTTTCAAAACTTTTTATCTCTATAACAATATTCCATAAACAGAAACGTAGTTGTAGTTAAATGTATATATATAAGCACCGTATTAAATTTTACATGATGAATTGACGGAAGAACGTAACATGTCTACTATTTACTGTTGTAGATAATCTAATTGATAATATATTTTTTTTCTTCAAGGGCTTACTAGTCTAAGTTAAAATTCCTCAAGGTCTTAATTATCACTTGTAAAATATACCATATATAAATTTCCTTTTCCCTAAACTAATTACTATATTTAGTCAACAGAAAAAAAACTAATTACTATATTTTCGATAATAATGTCAGAGGAACATACAATAACTCAAAGTTATTTTTATTTAATTTAATATTTATAATTATATATTTGAGATATCTAAAATTATATATTCAACAGTAATTAAAAAATACAAAATAAAGTAAGAACGGATTTTCCCTAAACATTTTTTTTTTATATTTTCAAATTTCAAGCACCGCTAGAGATTTGAAAGATTGATAAAGAAGAACGGATGATATAATGAGTAATATTTTCTGTTTAATTCCATACAAGATTTTAAATTACATTAATTCACCACCGTTGCTGTGGTAGCAATGTTACTTTGTTATAGCGACTAGGTATTTACATATATCAGTTAATGTGAATTAATGTGATTGAAAGGCAATGAAGAACAGCATTGAAGCAATAATATTCAACTTATAATCAAAGGCAAGGGATAAAATAATATTCAACTTATAATTAAACAACCTTTACAAATAAATTTTTTTTAAAAAAAAACACAAGTCTATGTATCTATGTTACAAATATTGAATTAATTAATCGTCATATACAACAAAGTTTATATGTATATATATCCACCTCTTGTTGGTCAAGTAATTAGTTTCTTTTATTTCTCTCCAGAAACAATAATAAAGTTTATATATATATAAATATATAAAAGTTTAATCAACATTAATAAAATTAATTACTTACAAATAATCATATTATATAAAGTAATTAAGAACTCAAAGTGAGAATATTATTTAATAATTTAGTCGGACCAAATGTCGTTTATGGGTGGAATCTGTCCAAAAAAGCTATCAAACTCCTTAAACGACACATCTCTAATCAAAAACTGGTTTACAAAGCCATTATTACCTGCTGATGAAGTAGAAGAATCAGCCACATGATTATTATTATTATTATTATGATTATAATAATAATTGTTCATTTGATGATGACGATGATCTCTGAGCTGATGATGAGGTTTTCCATGATCACCCTCAGCAAAAGAATCTTTACCAGTTAGCTTCTGAACCACAGATTTGAAGCTTGTAGCATCAGTTTCCACATATTGTGTGTTTATTATCACAACCTTCACTGGCCCCTTCTTACTGCTTCCACCACCATAGCCAGACATTATTATTCTTCTTCAACAATAACAAAAAAATATTATAATATAAAATTAAACTCTGGATGAAATTTTAGGGAGTTCAGTGAAAATTGAAAGAGCTTAATTTGGTGTATATATTATGGGTTCTTGATCGTTGTGGGATATTTATATAATTGGATAGATGCAAGGTTTTTTGGGATTTTATTATTATTTCCGCGTTGATTAAATTAAATTTTTATGGTTAATAATGATAATAATGGGTGGTGGGGTTTGGTTTCACTGCTTATAAAGTTATATAGATGAAATAAGTTGACCGGTGCTGTCTTATGTCCAATTTTAATAATAATAAAGCTTGATATGGTCAAGCCACACAATTTGGCTTGCAGTGAATCCAGAATCCAATCATAATAATTATAAGCTAGAGCTAGCTACTATGTCATAGAATAATTGGGACACACAATTGAATAATTTCCATTCCATATATTATTAGAGTAACATGTTCCTCCTTTGACCTACATAAATATAGAGGATTCTCCGAGTCAGAATAAATGGCATGGACATTATTGATTAGAAAAAAAAAATTAAGGGTAAATCATTGAAAGTTTTTTTAAAAAAATTCTAAAAAGGGATAAAAATAACTGTAGATTTTATTGATAACGATAAAAATTTCCAATTATTTAAAAGGGTGATGATATCTTTATTTTTTAGTACGTAGTTAATAATTTGAATATTTTTTCGTTCTTTGTCAATTTTTTTAAAACGGCAATTTTTATAGTTTACTCAAAATTTTAAGATAATAATGAGTCTCTTTCAAAATAATTAGATTTATTATGGTTTTATAAAAAGAAAATATGTTATATATTGTAAATCATGATAACAAAGTTCTCAGTAAAAAATTAGTGTAAACTAAATATGATATATTAAGCAGAAGTGTGATTAACCCTAAAGTTGATATATGTTTTAAGTCTATCTTTCTTTTTTTTTAAAAAAAAATTGGATTATACAATATAAATTAAAGATTGGATAACAATTGATGAGTTAATTAATTATTAATTAACACTTAAAATAAAGCTAAGACAGTCATAGTAAATGAAAAGCACATGTCAATAATGGGTGGTAGAGAAGATCAAAAGAAAAAGAACTAATTAATAGATAAGAATAAGTTGATCAAGTTATATTGTTAAGGTTCAAAGTAAAAGGGCATGCCGCATTTCAATAATAGCCGGTAAAGCACTTTAAACAAGTCTGTAACTTCTAATGATGAGATTCATGCATGAAGAAGACAATTTCATATATATATTTGGCATGAACTACGTATGTTACTTATCAACATTTATTTGTAGCCAGAAATCTTAATAAGCGTCAACATCCAAACCAATTTATTTTTTGAATTAGTCAATGAATTAGGGTTGTGGACCTATATTCAACAATGGATTATATATGATCTTTGCACATGCATGGAAGCTAACGAGTCAAGAATTCATGTTTCTTGCCCAACAATCTAGTGAGATACTAAAAACTATCACGAAATTATTCCTCTTAAAAATTTAAGTCGATTTACTAAACACAATACATTTTTTATTTATTTATTTTAGTTTCATGTGAATGTTTGCATAGAATTTTTTTTTATCTAGCTTTTATTCGCCTTATATTAAACCTTTTGATTTAATGAATCCAAAATTCTAAATCTTTAAATTATAAGTTCCGATAATATAAGTCACAAAATTACTTATTTAAAATCATTTTTCCTAAAAACTTAAATTGACAGGGAAATAATTTTTTTAAAAAATTAAACAAGTTATTAGTAATGTAGTTTAATTATTTATAAATATCAAACTTTGCTTCTAGATGCGATAAGATAGGATTTGGGTAAACACGATGAGTCATAAGATATCAGAAAAAAATTATTCGTCAAACTTTACGTCTCTTATATATTAAACTTACAGAAAAGTACAGCTTCAAAAAGAAATAACGATAGCATAGTAAAAATTAAAAAAAAAAAAAGCATGGATCTCTCTGTATATCTCGCTGCTATTGGTTAGCAAGTTTTGTATTAGGTGATGAATTAGACGGTGTATTATATTTCGTTATTTTTTAAAAAATTCTTTATGCTGGACACTGTCTTAGCTAAACCTAATAGATATATTACTATTATTATGATTATTGTTTTTTTTAGTATAGTGTTGCAAGAACGCTGTTTCCTTCTTTATTTTATTTTGTTTTGTTAGTTTTCAATATTCAGTATATATATAACGAGCTGAAGAATAAGAGAGGTAAATCATGATTGTAAAAATAAATAAGATGATATAACGATAGTAAAGAAAAATAAATAAGATGGTTAGCAAATAACAATAATATAAATTAATTTCAATTTATTTTAAAATTGAATTGGTTCAATGCCTTTTCTTTTTTTTTCTCAAAATAATAACCGTTATAAATATGTACATTACACTATGTAAAAATAAATTTTCAATTAAAAAAAAGTTAAAACTATACATTCTATTTTTTAAAAAACACTTTTTAGAGATATAATTATTCATATTATTTATTTCTATCAATTTAAGCTTTTGGGACAAGTAGTAATTTAATGCATATAGTATCAAAATTTATTATTAAAAGATCTTTAGTTGGATAAATAAATAGTAGATAAAAAACTTATGTAAAGACTTTCAACAAAAAAAAAAAAAAAAAAAACTTATGTAAAGACAAGTGGTTTCATGACCCTAGAATATATCTGAATTTATCTAGATTGTGAAATTCAATTCCAACCAAAGAAAGACGGTATAAAATAACACAACTTTGATATTATGATAGCAACACCGGAAAAGCGTCATTTGAATTCATGTGGTTGGACTTTGATTTATTTGATTTGATGCACTTTTGGATTTTTTTTAGTATACGTTATTGATTAAGGTACGGTTCATATATATTATATGAATAATATATCTCCACGTCATCTAGCTGATATTATGCAATGCAATTTGTTTGTCACGTCATTATTTTTCTTAATTTTCATTCGGGAAATAAATGAAACTACATATATATGACTCATTGTTTTTGTTTATCGCATTCCTATTTATTCTCTTCACACAAAGATCATTGGTGTAATAGTAGAAATATGCGAAACAATAATTTTAGGTGTATACTTACTTTCTTCAATCAAATTATTTATTTTATGTGTTATTTAAAATTGAAATAATTTTTTATTTAGTATAAAAATAAATAATTTTATTAAATTTGGTTGATGAAAATAGACGTATATATAACATACTGAAAGTGAAATTTGTTACTTTATAAGGATATTAATCTCTCTCACTAATTATAGAAATAATACTCTTGTATGTAAAACAAAATATATTAGTTTGGGCAAGTTACTATTTTAAACCAAACCAATTCCAATATTATTAAATTACACTAAAATCAAATAAATGATCAGATTGCACTGTTTTCATATACTATAGAATCCGTGGCAGGGTAGAGAATTTTGGTGAATCCGTTAGACCGCACCACGAATTCAGACACTTGAGTTTAAAAATTTATAGGGGATCCGTGGCACCCTGCCACAGATTCAGGATTAAAAAATATTAAGAAGCATCTGTGGTACCCTACGGGGAGGGGTGTGACACGGCGCCTACCCAGCAGACTCAGGGTGGCGCCTGTCAGGACCCAAAATGAGCTACGACCGGCGCTTAGGAGGATTGCCTCCAAGCAAGCCTGACAAAACCAAGTTCGAATTGGATGATGAAACTACGAATACATTTAATACATCCACTGGTTTAAATATCAATAAAATGAAATAAACTACAAATAATTTTTAGAAAACATAAATTAAACTACGTGATTGGATCCTGCCTGTGACATATGGAGCATGACAAATTTAAGAAATGGGAACTGACTCTTGGATAATGAAGCTCACACATTCGAGTACCTGTTCCTGAAAACATTTTATTTTAAACAAAAATGGGGTGAGTTTTGCAACTCAGTGACTAGACAATACGTCTATAATCCACATGAGACCATATAACCAATATTATCTGAAATACAGTTTATTATTTAGAAAATAGTAATAACAAATTATAGTGTATACAAGTAAGTGAATCAATAAGGGAGTCCTCATACAAAAATCAAATCAAATCAAATACACACTGGGCGGCTCCATTTCTCAGGGTAGCCCTTTCCTCTCGTGTGTCCATACAAAATAACCAATCCAACGTGTGGCCTACACGTTAGGCTAGCAACCCCTCTGCTAGCTGAGATCCGATCCAGATGCATCTAAGTTAATGTCCTAACCGCCGTTAACTACGATTTTCTAATACAAGTTTCCCAAACCAATTCAAAACACATAATTGTAAATATAGCAAATTATTTATCTTTCCAATGTACAGAGTTTCAAATCAAATAAGCAAATAATGTCCTTTCAAACAAATCATTTTCAAATCATACTTTCCGAATCACAAGAGATCTCCAACGGCACACTTCACAATTCCATAATAGCAATACCCTTGCAAGAATCTCAAATCAACTTAAACGATGCTTTCTCAAATAGGTCAATTTCATTCATAACTTTTAAATAATAAAGGATTCAAAATATATAATTTCCAAAATATATAGTCTCATGGGCAGATCAATAACATGAGTTTCAAAAGAATAACTCTTCCAAGTAAATCAAAATTTTCAAAACCATAATGAAATCCACAAATTCAGTATTATAATTCAAAGACCATAATAGACGCATATTAAAGCAATTATAAACGTAAAGCCCACTCACAACTTGGTCCCAAGGGACCGAAGACCAACACCAAAGATAGAGGTTGAAAAGGATTTAGGATAATGGTTTCAGCCTTAAAGCCCAGCGAGCAGAGGTGCACAGAGAACAAATACGTGACAGCAGTGGTATGATGGTCCTGTCAACTTCAAAGACGTCGTCTCTGAGCTCCATGGCGACAACAGCAGCAGCTTCGCCCTCAGCTATCTCCTCACGTCGAAGCCTCTCTCTCTCCAACAAACCAGCAACATCAGTATCTTTCTCTCCTTCTCGCCTCCTTGACTGTCGCCGGTGGCCATCAATCACGCCGGCGCCATCTCTCTCTCCCCTCTCTTCTTTCTTTTCTTCTTCTCTCTTTTTTTTTCTTCTTCTTCTCACACCTTATTATATGTCTCTCTTCTCTCTTGTTTACCGTGTGTGTTAAGTGAGGTGAGAGAGTATTGAGTGTGTTTAGGGTTGAGAGAGTAAAAATATCTACTAGAATTGGGCTCCA
The DNA here is from genome assembly GCA_036250425.1 of Stylosanthes scabra. Taxonomy (NCBI): domain Eukaryota; kingdom Viridiplantae; phylum Streptophyta; class Magnoliopsida; order Fabales; family Fabaceae; genus Stylosanthes; species Stylosanthes scabra. The sequence continues at coordinate 183,733 of JASCZI010271874.1, forward strand.
CACTTTTATTTATTCATTTCTTTCTTTTATTTTTTTGGGTTATTACAGCGCCACCACCAGTCAGGCGGTGGATGCCGCGGGGACGAGCACACAGGCTGACATCCCCTCCACCCTCAAAGCCAGGGGACTGAGATCCCATCGACTTTAGCCTCCCCGTCGCAGGCCATGCTCAACGGCCTATCCACTACTAGAAACGTTAATAATAGCGTCGGCGTTATCGACGGCCTAGGCGTCTCTAATTATTATTAGCGACAGCCTGGCCGTCTCCAAAAAGGCGTGGCAAAACTTGGCGTTGCTAACTATTAGCGACGGTCCCCGAGCCGTCGACAATAATAAAATATTTATAGCGACGCCTAAGCCATCGCTAATATTAGGGTTACCAAAATTAAATTAATTTTGTTTTTAGTGACGCCTTAGCCGTCGATATTAATACAATATTATTAACGTTGCCTAGGCCGTCACTAATATGACGTTGTGGAAATTAAATTCATCATAATTTTAGCAACGCTTAAGCCGTCGATAAAATTAAGTTTCTAGATTTTTTTTTAATGAACTTAGCGACGCCCGGGCCGTCGATAATGATGGTACATTTTTTTTAGGAATCAGTTTGGGAATGATTTTTTTTTTAAAGTTGTTTTCCTTTTTTTTAATTTAAAACCTGTTTTCAATAATATCATTAAACTAAAAATCACATATATTCATAATGTTACAAACACAATCATTCATAAAACAAACAAAAGTATCAACTATGTGACTAATGTTACAAACAATACAAACATAAAAATATCCGACAACGTAAGTAAAATAAACCAAGTGTATCTAGAGAAAAGAAGAAGTAGTACTAATCGAACTCGTCATCATCTGAGGAAGACTCGTCATCGGAATGGGTCTCAGTACGACTCAATGCAGCAGCAGGTGGGGGCCGGGGAGGGCGAAGGGAAGACGACGGCGAAGGGGATGGTGGAGACATCACGCCAGAGGAGGTACCCTGCATTGTCTGCGTAAAAGCGTATATCTGGGAGACGTGACTCTTCCACTAATCGAACTCCGCTGAATGAGTGTCAATGGTGGCCTGCAGGCGGGTCACGTTGGTCTCGTACCGCTGCTTCCAGGCTTCCATCTCTCGCCTGTACTGCTCCGCCTGTTGGTGGATCTCCCGATTCAGCAAGGTGATGTGCTCCCTCGCGTAAGGTCCACTGCAAGTAGAGGCATCTTTCGGATCTACTAGCCGAGGCGCGGGCCTTTTCGGTACCTTGCACTTTCTGTAAATCCGACTCATTACAAACCTCTTGGCTAACTTCCCCATGTCGATTTCAAACCCAATAATTTGGCATAAATCCCTTCCTTAGTAAATCACACCTAACTTCGTTTGGTGTCTTATATTTTTTGCACTTGCACTTGACACACGGGCACCTAAACCGGTTATAAATGATGGTTTAAATCCGCCCCTATTCGAATAGACTCTATCATACATCCAATAGCGATTATTATCTCCCATTTTCTGCAATTTAAAAATTGTTTACGTGTTTTATTAATTTTAAGTAATTAATTTTTTAAAAAAAAATTTCGGCAGAGTCTCCCCTATCAATAGAGCACCCCAATGTAAATTCAAGAAGCATATTCATTTTATTTTTCAACATTTCAGCACAACCATATATGCAAAATCAATTAACAACACAAAAACAGTTACGTGATTTAATTCCTAACCGTTTTAATCACCTTATTCTCCATATCAAGTACGGTGCAAACACAAACAAACTCCACAGCAAACAAACCGGTGGGATCTCTACGCCCCCGCACAACATCATTTCACCTCTCCCATTTTACAAATCTACCCTAAGGGTTCAAATCTCTAATCATAAGCATGCCATTCTTGTTCAATTAATTTTTTGGTTACCTTGTTAATTTACAAACCAATTTTCAGTACCAAATTAGTGCCCAATTTTTTCACAATATATACTTGTTAAATTGTTTATCAATTTTCAATAACAAATTAGTGTCTAATGAATTAAATTAATGTCAACCAACCTTAAGGTAGGGGCAATTATTGGGCAACTCCTCTTTCGCAGTAACAGCTACGATCCCCACTACTGCCACAACGAAACAGCAAGCACAAATTAAAGCCCTCCAAATCTGCAATTAGAACAACATTAATCACTAATTGGGCACAAACAAGGAGCAACAAAAAAAAACGAAGCAAATAATTAAAAATAATCTGATTAAATGAAAGAGCAACTCACAACAACCACAAAGCACTCCAAATCTGCAATTAGAACATTAATCACTAATTGGGCACAAACAAGGAGCAATAAAAACAAAAAAATGAAGCAAATTGGAAAAAATAAACGATTAAATGAAAGAGCAACTCACCATGATCACAATGCTGTTGACGGCGTCGGAAATGGTGCTCCGTTCACCGAGATATGGAGGAGAGAAGGGAGAGAAGCGGCGGTGAGAGAGAAAGAAGAGAGAGAGAGTGTTTCAGTTCTGAATGAGGAAGACAGGTTCTCGCCGTTTTATTCAATGCGAGACCCTTACTGACCGCTAAGCCGTCGCAAAAAAGGAAATGGGACGCCCTTTAAACACAGCGTTTCATTAAAGCACGTTAGTGATGGCTAAGCCGTCGCTATAATGGATATGGCGCCAAGAACGGTTAATTTTTTATTTTGAAGGGTAAACCACCAAAATTGCCCCCGAATTTGTAATACGCTGACAAAATTGACCATGAATTTTTAAAACGACAAATGTACCCTCCAATTTTATTAAAACGTGACAATTGTGCCCCACCGTTAAAAAACTAGAAAAACGTTACAGGACAATTTTGACGTGGCTAATGGAGTTTCCTAGGTGTTAATTAACGCTGTTTCAATGCATATGCCTCCAAATACCCCCAATTCTTCTTAAATTGATCAGGGTGTTTGATGTTGAATTCAATAATCTCAGCCAATGACCTCAAAGGAGAATAAACCAGCTCTTGCATATACTCATTGATGGATGACTTGAACTCTGCCAGTATTGCTAATGTTTCACCACTTTGAAAAGGGTCAAGTATGATGCTTGAATTCTCTATTTCCAAATTATCTACCACCGTTGCACCTCTTTGCCTTAGATTTGTAAAATACACCAAACACACCAGTGTTAATATATAATAAGATAATTTGCTTTTGTGTGTGTTATGGATTCCATATTTACCTAAAAATGTTGAGATGACTCTCAAAGATAGAAATGACATTGGATCTATCATAAAGAGTGAAAAATGGATTTCTAACAACACCAAGTTTCTTTTCTTTGAGGCCTTCTTCCCTGAGGAACTGCTTGTAACCACCTTAAGGGATGAACTTAGCTGCTGACTTTGTAGCATTATAGTCTCTGGGATCAAACCTAACTATCACATCAAGAACATGAACTGCATCTGCAACTGTTCTGCATATTGGTCTGTGCAAAAACACACATTTCAAGACATTAAAGAGTAGTTATATGACGAGTTACTAAGACATTTGTGGAGACAAGAAGCGATTTGTTACCCAATTGAATCTTGACGAGGTGAAATGGGTATGACACTAGCCCTGCTGGTGAGTCCAACGGTGGGTTTGATCCCAACAACTGAACTGCGGTCAGCTGGGCAGATAATGGAGCCATTGCTTTCAGTGCCCAGAGAAACTGAAACCATGTTGGTGGCCACTGAAATGGCGGATCCAAAGCTAGATCCGCAGGTGCTTCCCCCCTCAATTTGAGAAGAATTGGGGGCTAGGGTTTCAATACTTTGTATTTTGAGGCATATGCATTGAAACGGCGACGTAGGAAACTCTGTTAATCACGTCAGAATGGTCCTGTAACGTCTTGCTAGTTTTTTAACAGTGGGGCACAACAGTCACATTTTAATAAAATTAGAGGGTACATTTGTCGTTTTAAAAATCCAGGGGCAATTTTGTCAGCGTTTTACAAATTTGGGGACAATTTTGGTGAATTACCCTTATTTTGAATTAGCGACGGCTAAGCCGTCGATAACGTTCGAGCAGTTAGGTGAGATGTTTTTTTTTCCTTAGCGACGGCTAAGCCGTCGATAACATGACCACATAGGTGAACATCGAACGTCATGCTTCAACGACGCCTTGGCCGTCGCTAATTTTCTCGTATTTATTTAATTATAGCGACATCTCAGTCGTCTCTAACACCAACCTTTTTTTTAATTTGACGCAGCCAGTGTTATCGACTGCCAAGGCGTCTCTATTTTTCTTACTTATATCGATGACCTAGCCATCACCATGCTTCCCACGCTGATGCGCCATTTGGCATGACCACTTAGCGACGACTTAGAGACGCTCAAGCCATCGATAACCCCTTCGTACGATTTTCCTCGATTTCCCCTTAATATTAGCGACGTCTTTTTCTTAGACGGCAACCTCTGATCCGTGCCACAAAAGCCATCACAGCTAGCCGTCGCTACAGAGGTCTTGTATAGTAGTGATCTAGCCTAGGATTTCAGCAGATGATTAGCGAGATATTGCTCGAGGGCGACGGTGGTTACAAGCCGGACACGCAGTTCGATGGCTCTCAGGTTCATCTGGACCTGAACGAGCCTGTGTCCGCCATGACATGTGTTCATGACTCTTGGTGGGACTCCTCCATCAGCAGCACACGTGCTGGGTGGATCCTGGGAGGCACCGTTCATGGAGCCTGCCCGTCTGCCGACTCCTCCAGCGTCACCCGCACCGGCTGAGCAGCCCGAGGAGCCAGCAACACGTGGGCGGGCCCGCAGAACTCTACGTCGTCGAGGCTGCGGCACCGAAGGCCATATGTAGTTTACTTACTTTATCTTTGTACTTTACTTTCACGTACTACTTTATGTATATCGGGAATTCCAGACATTTCTTGTTAATGTATTTATGAACATATTTATCTACTTACAAACGTCCTTTACATTTTCTTTCCTCGCTCTCAAGAACTGTTAACGATATCACGCGCAACATTTATCTGCTATTAAACCCTAACCAAAACAAAAAACTAACATTTATAAAAAAAAAATTTAACCCTGAATTTGTGGTAGGATGTCATGGATCCCCTATAAATTTTTAAACTCATGTCTGAATCCGTGGTAGGGTGCAACGGATTCTATAGTATATGGAAACGGTACAATCTGATCATTCATTTGGTTTTTGTGTAATTTGATAATATTGGGATTTGTTTGGTTTATATGGGTAACTTGCCCTATTAGTTTTATTGATATTATTTCTTATCTTTTGTCTATGACAATTTTGAAAAATATAAAAAATGTTTTTGTTATTTAGTTTATTTTAATTTTAATTGTATTCTTAATGTTTTAAATATCTTTTAATGTTGTGCTAAAGGTTCAAATATGTTTTAATTTCATTTCTAATGGTGTTAACTGTTAAGCTCCAAATTCAAATGTCACCAAAAAAATTTCGAATGTTAGGGATAAAATTAAAATGATTAATTGTAAACAATATTTTAAAAAAAATTTAAAATATTATTAGAGGCAAAAAATATGTTTTATACATATTATATCTCTTCTAATTAATTGTTTATTTAGATATGCACCTAGTATATGAATTTCTCCCCACTACAATATTTATTGCCTAAAAGATTTAATAATAGTAATTGTGTTTAATCTTGAACAAGGCAACGCTTTGGGAACTGAGGCAGCATTATTTTTTGCAGTCTTGCTGCATTAGGTCACACTTTTATTGCATATTCTCAATAATAAAATTAAAAAAAGATAAAGTATAATTTTTTTTATCAAAAATTTATTAAAAATTTAAAAAATATCTCTAAGATTTATTTTTTGCAATTTTCTCCCTGAAGATTTTGATTTGCATCAAATATACTCCTAATAGACAAAATTTCATGAATATTGAGATCGATCCAACAATAATGTTTGACAATAATTAGGGGCAAGTAATAAAATTTAGTGCCTAATTTGTAGGGCCGTCAAAATGAGTCAAATTTGTTGGACTAGCTCGTTTATTCGTCTAAATCGACAGGCTTTTGCCTCTAAACCCAAACCGTTTAAAATCCGAGCTAGCTCGCGGGCTAAACAGTCTGATCCGTTTATTTATAATAAAAAAATAACACTTTTTTGCTATATTTTTTCTTATTCTATCCGAAAACCTGATTTACCAACTAAAAAAATGGTTTTTTTGGGTAAAATATAATTTTTTAAGTTAAAAATTAAATTATCTATTTATTTTCTAAAAAAATTAATGTAACAGGCCATCACATTTATCCGTCAGACTGACTATAAATGGGCCAGACTAGAAATACGGACTTAAACCGGCTAGCCTGTTTGGTAGCCCTAATGATTTTGCTTATGTTAAAGGTTTTCCTTATAAAATCATAGTTTAATTTTGATGCACTGACGGTGTAAAATGTTTTACACAGTCGAGCAATCGAATCCATTCATTCTAATAACTAATCTCTAGGGGATGGTAAAAGAAATTATTTTTGTCGATGTAATGCTATCTAATTGAATCCATATGTAAAATATCTTTAAATTGTCAGTGCAATAAAATTAAATTCGTAAAATTATTGCTAAATTGATATTATATTTTCTGAAAAATTAACAATCGGGTAATATTTGATTCAAATTAAAAATTTCAGAAATAAAATTAAAACAAAATAAAATTTAAGGTAATTTTTTAAACTTTATAAAATTTAAGGGAAAAAAATATAAATTACCCTTAACCAAATTAGTAAGCAAAACATTTTTTTTTTCATTCATGATTGAGAAATGCCTTATTATTCAAGTTAGGTTTAATACCGTTAGAGGAGGGTTAAGATTTGAATTTCCAAGATATGTTGCTAGTTATAAGTTGAGAGAAATTTTTTTTTAAAAAAATAATAATACAGCGTTTTTTTTTTAAATTTGAAAACTATATATATATATTATAATGTCCGTTAAGAAAACTTATTATCGTTCAAGAGGACAGTCAAATGAATGAATCTAGAAAAGCACACTAGACACAAGTAACAAATATAAAATCTAGAACACAACACTAGAATACATGAACATGATGATACTGACACCAATTATTTGGGGAATTTTCTTCTTCGGACTTCAAGGATTAGAATTTTTTTTTTTGGTGACATCAAGGATTAGAATATTTATATTAGTTATAAGTTCCGGTGATTAAAAGATATATATGCAGCTGTTGAATGTAACTATTTTTTAATTTGAAGCAAGAACACTATTTTGTATGTTTACTACGCGGTCTCAAAAAGAAAAGAAACGAGTCACAACTCAGAAAAGGGATTGTTAAGAAGCTCTCTTGTTTTCTTTTTAGCCAGCACATAAAAGTTTCCAGAAGCGGAATTCTAAAAATTTTGTTTTATTTTATTATTTCCTTCAAACCAAAAAGTAAAAATATTAAGAAAAATGCATGCTTGTGCGATGACTATGTGCAACTTTAATTTGTTTTTTTTTTCAAGAGTAGATTGATTCAAGCTGTATAATTAGTTATTAAAAATTGAAAAAGAGTAATTGATTATTTTGAATAATTGAAAAACTATAAAATAAAGACTTTGGTACATATTGAATTAATTAATCACTGAGATATTAAGATGTATGTGGTATCTATGATTCCACGGTTCAACCCTTATTATCAAGTTATTGTAGCTTTGAAACCCTAGTTGCATGACAAGCTAACTATACTTGCATTGCACAGTTGCATTTGGCCCCAATTTGATAGAGTTTCTTAGAGTTTGTGTTTAATTTTGAAAAAGACAAATATCTCATTTTATATATATATATATATATATATATATATATATATATATATATATATTTTTTTAAA
>JASCZI010271874.1:191629-229145 GCA_036250425.1 Stylosanthes scabra
AGTTAGTTTCTGATTTTAAAATAAATTAAAAAAGTCTTATATAACTTAATTTATAATAAATTTTTTTTTATTACATTTATTCTATTAAGATTAATTTAAATATTAAAAGTAATTTTAGTAAACACAATTTTAACTAAATAGTCTCTTTACGTTTACACTCTTTTAAGGAAGACCAAATTGACACTCATATGAAAATATCATAACTGTTTAGTACACTAATTGCATTGTGTGAATATTAAAATATATATTTAATTAATAATTATATTTTATACGGATAATCGGATATAAATCTGGTGTCTAGTAAAAAAGTGTAAAAATAATATTAAAGTTGTTACAAATTTTGAAAAATATTTTAAAAGAAATCATTTTAATAAGTTTTTTTTTAAAAATAAAGTTTTGTGAAAGAAGGCCTTGATCTTTTCTAAGTAAGTTCATTTATTAATTAGTTTCGAAAGGTAGGGTTCCCTTGACTCAGCTGTTGCCTCTCAGTTTGAATTGGGATCCCACTTTAATTTTCCTCTTTGCTGCTTCTTACGTGTGCTTGGCAATGTAGAAGCTAAGTTAGAATAAGTCATGTTCATTAATCATCTTAATTTCGGGAAACTTAAACTACTAATAGGTAAGTAGAAAATAGGGATTGCATATATAGAACAAAACTCGTAAAGGAGAACGACTCATTGCTAAAACTATTCAAAGAAAATATGATGCAGGTCACTTATAAGATTCGTACGATTCAAAAAAGTTTGAAATATAAATAGTACATTTATTTTAGGAGGGTATTTCCATATCGGACCTAGATTAATCCCTTACGTCTTATCGATTTTATCATTCGGGGAATTTAGCATGGCCACATCATCATTTACATACATGTCCGCTCTCAAGATTCGAATCCGAGACTAGGCACTTAAATGTTAGAGACATCTTTAGAGCTTATCCCAAACGTTAGAGATAAAAATATTTATTTTTAATTTTTTTTTGGACTGGGCTATTTTTTCTTGTCTTGTGTAACTTGTGCCTTTTTTTGGACTGAGTGTTCATAACTTTAGATGCACCCACACTTTCGTAGAGAACTTTTTTGTTGGATCCAGGCCCAGAAGAAACATTAAACTGATGTTTTGTAATATGGACCATCTTCCTTCCAAACAATCTACCTGGACTTTCCAATTACAATAATAAAAAAAAGATGTACCTACGATTTTGCTACCTTTTTTTTTTTCCTAATGTCCTTTCTCGATGATTGATTTTCTCAATTTTTTTTTTCATCAAATTATGTTGTTTATAACTAGCAATATAGTGTTCAGCTCACTAATCCACCGAAGTAAGTATCGGAGTTTGAATCGCGTCTTGTGCATGCAACAACCTATTGACTAGATCTACAGCGAATTGATCCTCGACATATTATGTCAGGTGAAATACATGAAAAAGAAAAATTGTCCATTGTAATTTTTATTATACCATATTTTTTACCTCACGTGTTTTCTCTTGATTTCATGTGTATAGATAGAAAAATGACAATTTACATCACTTGAAATAAACTATAAAAAGAGTTGATTTGGTCTTGCATCACATCTACCTTGCTTCTTCCCTTGTATACCTCCACCATCTTCTCTGAGACAAAGGGCTTTAGGTTTCTTTCTACTACTAGAGGTTGTTTTCTAGTTCTAGCTATTTAATAGAAAAAAAAAATTGAATGTAGCTAGTAATTCCAAGATGAGTGATATAAGGTTGAGTTTGTTTTCAAAAAGACAAAATACTTAGACATTTATACGTGGAAACAAAATTGTATTTGTTAGATGAGACATGCTTAGGATATTGAATTAGCTTATTTTATCTCTTTAAGGACACAAAAACACTAACTAAAGACGCAACTTATTTTATTATTATTATTATTATTAATTATTCATAATTATATTTTTTATTTTTTATTTTCTAAATTTTGTGGGAAGAAAATTATTTCCGGACCAAGAAGATATCTTTTAATTTTATGGTTTAGGGTTTTTTTTTATACCCATCGTATTGGTATTTTTTTTAGACAGGATACATCATATTGTTTGAAAAGTATGACTAGAGTCCAAAACCAAAAAAAATATGAGATACAAAAAAAAAAGATATAACCATGACCCAAACGAATGTATAATATGACATAGTGTGGGCCTCAAACTTGTGCTACGGTCCACTTGTCAGTTAAAACATGTTAAAAAAGAAGCCCAAATAAAAATAAATAAATTATTTCCCTCCTCCATACCTAAAAGAAAAAACCTTTATTTCATAGTTTTATATATGGAAATTATTAACTAATTTGAGTTGCTCTAGTGATTAGTTCACTAGTCTGTTTAAGTAATTGTTGAAGATTTGAATTTTGCCTTATGTATGCAACAATCATTAGCTAGTAACAAACCCTTAAATGGAGTTTAAATCTGCGTTGGATTAGTCCTCAGTCTATCAGACTGAGGGTTCAATAACGAAAAAATAAATAGAAATTATATAATAAAGTGATGTTGACATTGTATTATTTTTATGACATGTAAACGTTGATATACTTATTTGGGTTAGTTATGTTAAGATTATTATAAGTGAAAGTTTTTAATATATTTCTTCCAATAAATATATAACATACATTGAAAATTCAAACTTTTCTATTTTCAATCTATAACTTTAACTTGTGTGTCCTTAGTATATATACATGCATGTTAGTTAAACACTTAAACCCTACTTATTTTTATAAAATTCGTTTTATGCGAAAAGTAGTGCATAGTTGTCTCAACCATTAATATGCATTGTAAGCAAGAAAATTATCACTATACCTAATAGTAGATATCTTAAATATAATCCAGAAGATTACGATGGATTTCTTATAGGCTAAACATTCATTAGGCTGGCCTATTGCAAAACAACAAAAGGGCTTAATCGAACATTTTCTCAACTACTCCAACTTTTACTTCAAATTTCCATAGATAAACATAAACTCCAATAAATTGACTCAAGCAAGAAGCATTTTTTTTAATCCTAGAATATACTTCTTGGATTATATATGCTAACTTAGGCTACAAAGTCTCTTGTAGGTACACCTTTGTACTAACAAAGGGACATAAAATTCTCGTAAATGTTAAAGAGATATCGATAACGATTTCTTTTTTAAAAAATTAGAAAATAAGTATAAACCTAAATTCACCCTAATCTGTTTTCCAAATTACATTCCATCAAACATAAACAGTGCCGATGAACAGTAATTCATATGACATTTTCTCCTCCCCGTTGTAAGAGGTTTTGGATTCGAACATCATCTAAGACACACACAAAAAACATTACAAATGTACTAAGGTTGAATTAGCTAGCAAAATTTTTATATTAAAAAATGCTATGGTTGAAAATTTATTAAAAGAGGAACAGCCGTGTTACCAAAGTTTATACAACTTGTAATCAAACACCAACATCTACTAATTTAATTTACAATTACAGTGAATTGGCAAATAAGAAGCTTTGATTTAATTTATTTTTCTAATTCAGTGACCAATATATAGTGCCAAATTCCCAATTCCAATTGTCATTTTCCACAAACTTTTTCCACACGCATTATTAATGAAACTATGTAGGAATGTCCTCTCTCATGTGGCGGTGCATTAAAAGTTGAGTCAAGGTAGGTAGGTAAATCCAAACAAGAGAAAGAAAGAAAACCACAAGCAAAGATAACGTCTCACTTTTTTCTGATAATTACATTTGAAGTGGTGATGACGAAGAGTTATGATTCATTTTTTAATTATTTTTTAATACTTAAAAGAATAAAAATATAAATATAAATATTATATTCTTTAAAAAATAAAACTTTTTTATTTAATATTTAAGAGAATAATTAAAAAAATTATTGTGTCTCCAAATATTTTTTTTACATTTGATTTGATTTATGTACCTCTCAATTTCTTTTGCACTATTCTTAGAAAATTGATATCAGTTTGGACTATGTGAGTGTGTGTTGTCGGTTCATGAAATAAAGAGAAGCAAACATGAATGTGTTTCATTTCACCTTTTTGACGGTAGTTAAAGTTAATAGATAGAGTCGGTGAGATCCTTTGTTTGGGGACACGTGGCGGGCCATGGGTGGTTGTAACAAAAACATTTGACATCGTTTACGAGAATGATTTTGATTGGTCATCGTGGAGTGCATGAACCTAACGACTTTTTTTTTTTTTTTTTTGTGACGACCCCCTTTATTAGCGGCAGTTTTAAGTTGCGAAGTTATTTCTGTTGGGTTTGGTTTTGTGAGAATTTTGGTTCAAAATCACACACTTTCTTTGTCTCTTCGTCTTTGCATGGGTCTTCAATTCCTTTCTTTCTTTGCCTAAATTAATCTCATTACTTTAGATATGGATGTGGACATTTCATGATGTGCTCATTTTTAACTCATGGCGTAATTTTTACCACTTTCATTCACCTTCAAATCACAACCACAACAAATAATATAATAATAATTATTAATAATGAAGAAGAAAAATACATATTTAGTAGACATTGTTAGAATATATTAGTATCAATTAGGATATTTATATTTATTATGAGTAATATAAATCTAATAAATCTATGATATTAATTGATATACTAATATACTCTAACATTCCTCTTTTTTTTTTAAAGAAAAATTTATGTATTAAAATTATATGAGAGATGTGTATGAGATGTGTATCACATATTAATAATTGATACTAATATATTCTAACAGACACAATATTTTGCATTTTTTAAACCATGTCAAAATTAGACTACTCCCTCTAACTATTTTTTTTTTTAATTTACCCATCACTTTATCATTTTACCAATTTTCAATCATGAGATGTCTATTTTTTTTAATTTAATATTGTATCTCACACATTATTTGGATATGAAATACCCCTTTATATATTATATATGCTATATAAATAAGCGTATTATTATCTCCTTGAGTTTTGGACCATTTATAAATGAAGGAACTTATACTAATTAAGTGACCATTTTTTCCAAAAGAAAAAAAATTAGTATTTGAATAAGTGACATTTTATTTAGCACTTAATGTATATCTAAACTAATTAACTAATTTGAAGGGCAAGTTATCATTATTAAATGTATTCTATTCCAATATTATGATATTATACGATTTACTTTAAAATGATCAATTTACTTTAAAACGCATTTTTTTTTGAATTCGCGACACCTCTTAAGTTTTTTAGAATCTGCTGCAGAGTGTCACAGATTATTTTTTTTTAATCATTAAGAATTCGTGGCAGGATAACAGAGAGGTTCCATAGTTGGTGATGATGTTTAGGTTTATAGTTTTATTTATAACCTTTGTTATAACCTTTTTTTGTTTTATTATACATTCTTAGGTTGTTTTGCTTAAGGTTAGGATTTCGTTCGTTTGTGTTTTTTGTATAATCTTTTATGTATCTACTCGTTCGGGTTAATTTATATAATTTATGTTATTTCTGTTCTCAGCCATGTCATCTCAAACATATTACATACAAAAAAAGCCTATGCCTTAGAAACAAAACAAATAATTTCACTACGTTACCCCAGACACTAAAAAAAAACATCTATGTCATATGAAATTCATGACAGAGTGTACATACTTTAGAATACGTGGCACTTTGTCGCGGATTCAATATGTTTATGTTAATGTGAAGAATTCGTTGTAGGTTGCAGCAGATTTTACAAAACCAAACATCCTGTCATAAATTTCATAGAAATACGTATTTTTGTAAAATTTAGAACAAATGGTGTAATCCGATCATTTTGGCATTTAAATCAATTATTTGGATAACTTATTCTAATTTAAAGTAGTCTATTATTTACTACGTCAGCTTAAATGACTGTTCAAGTTCAAATTTTATCTTATATTCATAAAATTTATTCATCAGGCAACAAATCTTTAGGTAGAAAATAGACTTTCATTATTTTTTGAATTTCGACATGTGTGATTGACGGATATTGTGAGAAGAATTATTTTTATAAAAAATCAAACATGTATTTTTTATATGGTGTGGTTCATCAGAAACTGATTTTTAGTGAATATGTAGCATGATAGTTGTTTTATATATTTTTAGTATATATTTATATATAGAAACACACGCAAAGAGGACATGGTTACTTAGAAGATTCTATATTAAGGTGTTAGTCGTGTGACAATATAACAAGGAACATTATATTTGCACTACCCCACATTAATGTCTTCATATGAAGTGCAATTTTGTTTTTTTCCTTTCTTTCAGTTTCTCAGATAAAACCCCAAATGAAAATTGATATTCACGTGTCCGAAGATATTATCATATACAATGTCATTGACCACCTTGGTGCATATCATGCTTCGTACAAATTAATGGAAGCGCATTAATGCTTATTATCTTTCGGCAAAGTGGGGTCCAATAATAGCATATACTGTAGTTATTCTAATTTAAATTATTTTTATATACAAATTTTTTCTTCCGAAACTTCACAAATTACATACTCTATCAATATTTGACCAAGGCTGTCATTCGTGAACAAGTGTTAAATAATTTAGTCTTTCAGAAAAGTAATATTACAAATGTGAATTTTGAAAAGCCTACTTATTATAAGGGAAAGTAAATTGACTAAATTCATTTTTTTGAGATTTTTTTCATAGTATTTTTTAATCCATTAAGTTGAAGACTAATTTATTGTGTATCTGCTCTATTTAATAATCTATTGTTAACCAATAAATTACTATATATATAAGGCAAAATTTGAATATTCACATTTACTTAAATATATTTAGTGAGTTAATCACTTATACAACTAAAGTTTATTTTTTTTAAATAATTTACTAACATACTGTTTTCATGTAAAGGTTTTCGGTTTGGGCTAAGGATTTTTTTTTTTCTAACTTTGGGCTCCAGATATGTAGTGGTACTTTTCCTATATTTTATCTTAATCGATTCGAAAAAATTCGATCTATTAACTAAAAAATTTTATTTTTTAAAGATTTTTTGGCTAAAAAAAGATATTTTTTTGTCAAGTAATTTTTTTTAAGTTAAAAATTAAAATTTTTATTTTTTTTAAATAATTAATTAATTAAACGGGCCAGTCCGTTTACTAGCCATGAATAGGCCAGACTAAAAAACTTCTAGCCCGTATAAAATCGGGCTAAACGGGCCGGGTCTAAATGGGCTAGGTCCGCCCGTTTGACAACCCTAATTAGAACCCTCTAGGTGGAAAAGCGGGTTTATATATATATATATATATGATAAAGCTCAATGGCGTCGTTTGATCTATGTAGTCGATCCTACCAAGTGGGATGATAAAGCTCGATGGCGTCGTTTGATCTATGTAGTCGACCCCACCAAGTGGGACAATGCTTTGTTGTTGTGTATATATATATAATGATTAGAGAAATGATCACCAAGGGTGCGTTTGGTAACAAGGACTGTGACTGAAACTGAGAGACTGAGACTCAATATTATGTTTGGTTGATAGAAACTGATACTAAAATTTTAATTTCATTTTTAAAATCTTAGTATTTTCAGTATATTTAGAACATGAGGACCGAGATTGAGGCTGAAAAATTTAATAACTTTTTTTACTCAAATACTTCCGTTTATTATTAAAGTTTTTAATACTAATTTTTGTTATCATTATATTAACTTAATTTAATTTTTATCTCTCAATCTTTGTTTCTATTTCAAACGCATTCTAAAGTCTTCCGCATCAGGGATACAATGAGTAGGAAGCCTCATTCCTCCAAAAAGAAAAAACAAAATTACAGAGTTTTTTTTTTTACCTAAACCTAAGAGAGGAAAACGCACATAGTAAACAATAAAAAACAAAGAAAAATAAAACTAGTCATATGAGATTAGGTAGGACTAGTAGCTAATATTTTCTTTGAAGGTGTTACTCATGGATGTATCGATCCATGTCATCAGGGAAAAATCGTTCGGGATCCAATACTTATATTTGGTAGATTCTTTAAGAATTGATATTGATATTGTATCAAAATTACTTTATCATATTTTGACAATGTGACATAATTATTGTAACATAAAATTTATTTTATATATAAAGCATGCTTAGGAGAATCAAACAAAGATTACGTGATAAGTTTAGACAAATAATTTAAGTAGGCTATGTACTGTATGTCCACAAAACCATATAAAGATGTGTTAGGCAAGGGTATGTTTCTTGACGTAGTAACTATATACAGTTAGGTACAAAAGAAATACTAATATTATTAAATCTTTCAAGAACATTATGAATAGCAATCTATACATAATTGACTATTATTGACTAGCGATTAATATAGATGCTAACCTGGGTACAAAGAAAAAGGTGTCGTACTATATATTTAGATATATATTATGGCGAGAAATATTGAATAACTGTTGATTTTAATTTATTTTGATCATTATTTTTAATTATTAATTTTTGACATTTTTAATTTATAATTTAATATCATATTTTAATTAATATTTTTTAATGTTAATGGTTAAAATAAATTAAAATTGATGATGATTATATAACATTTTTAATTAATTATTATGCTATGAATATATGTAAACCCTAAACCTTAATTCTTAAATTCTAATGACTTTTTATGAACTGACGGTAACTAATTTAATGACTTTTAAAAAAAAAAAAATTAGTCATAGCGTTTTTATTATCTATAGATCAAACATTTGAGCTAGAGATTATTCATTTCTCTTCTTGAAACTTCTTTTAGATGTAGATGCCAAGACATTGAGATATGGTAGGTACCATATGTATGAATATTTTATACACGTTTGATTTGCACTTCACATGCTTTGGTGATACATACCTCATCCTCTAATATAATCTTCTCTATCAATTAATATTATAATAAAGAATATTTTAGTCAAATACTGAAATTAAAACTCGAAGATTCCAAAATTAGGATTTAGGCATAGATCGATGATGTTCATATTTACTTACTATTTTGTGTGCTGTTTGGTTATTTATAATTGTGCTCATTTGGTAGGTTGAAAAATATGGACCTTATTAGCGAATTATAGTAAGAAGAAATTAAGGTGACATGATTATGATTATTTATCATTAATTAATGTGATGTGGTCGCAAATTAACAAATGTGTACCAACCAAATTAAGTACCAAACTATGCTTTTCATTTTTGAATTTTGGTCATAGAAGGCCAACCTAGCTTCCAATTGCAAAGGAACTTGGTACGCTGAAAACATGCCTTCTTATTTAATTTGTTTATTATCTAATAACTTTGTAATTTTACTTTGACCAAGTTCATTACTTTATCATTTTAATGTTATGGTAGTAGTTTGTTCCAACCTCCTTTGATGATAATATAATGCTGGTCATAATGTTATAACTACCATCTAATCTTTATGTTTAAAATATTTTGTTATACTCTGAAAAATGAATGAACGAAAGAAATTACTTACTTTAGACTTTTACTATAATGCATTTATATATGGTAATAATAAGTTAGAGTTTATTAACGGCAACAATGATCAGTTCAGAGCTAAGAATACGTAAGAAACATATTTAGCATGGTTCTGAAAATCGAATTGATCGGTCGAATCGAAAATCGACCAGAATCATGGTCAATTCATAAGAGAAAATTGCCTATTTCAAAACTAGAGTTGAATTGATGAGTCGACCTCAAATATGCTAGTCGGACTAAATCGAAATCCGGCCAGTTTTATGTTTTGTAAGAGAAATTTATCTGGAAATGCAAAGGATGGATTTGCACTCCAGTCATTGGGTAATAATGGGCCTTTTGTTACTAGGCTGTCCAAATATTTTAAACTATGATGGCAAATTATGGGATAAACAAACCTTCCTTCCTTCGATTTTTCATTTGTAGTAATTTTAATTTACACTCACTTATCCATAAATTAATTATATTTTTATTTGTGTATTATTATTAATATAAAAAATAATTTTTATTAAATATTTATAAATTAAAATACAAACACTAAAATTTTTTTACTAATCACAATTTTTTTTATTTTTTACAATGACTATATTATATATTATTTTTCAATAAATACTTATATATAATAATATAATAAGTATAAAATAATTAATAAATTATTGAAATCTAAAATTAAGTTATTTTAATATAAAATACTTAATATTTATGTATTATAAATGTTTGAGATTATAATAACACTTTCGTTAATTTAGTGCTTTAAATTTAAAGAATATTTTAAAATTTATATCATAATATAATTATATTTTTATTTTATTTTATATGTTATTATTTTATTAGAAAATAGTTATTTTAGTTGAACCTGCAATTGGACTGATTAAACTTAATAAGTAGCTCGAACGGTTTGATGATCGGTACGATTTTCAACATTCATATACTTCTTAAAAAGTATAATTAAGAAGACCCGCTATAGTCGAAATATAATTATTATACTTTTATTTTTTACTAGCATCAATAATAATAATAATAATAATTATATTATTATTATTATTATTATTATTATTATTATTATTATTATTATTATTGTCATAACTCCACTTCTATTAAAACATGGACTTTTAAATTATAGAAACTCTCAAAATCATCTCATAATACCACTCCTCCCAAAAAAGATAGAATTAGAGGTATGAATAGCTATATCACACACACAAAAAATTATCAAAAACCTAGACATGTTGCATATTACTTTATTAGGAGATTGAAAACTAATCTGTACTAAATAATGTACTATACCCTACTCATTTTTTTTTTTCAATTCATTGTCAATGGGGTCATAGCAAGGCCCAAGACTCCAAGAGAGACTACAAACTAACAAAACCTAATGTGGCCAATATCAACAGAATCCTAGAAAAACTCTTGGGAGCGAGATATTCTATGTTAGTTTAGTATATTAAATTATTAATCTTTGTCTATAGCTCTATATACTACTGTCTAGTGTCTAGGGTGTTACTACTAGACATATTAATTACCTAACTAATTGTTCATTTTGACTATATATATGGAATAAGAATAGTTGACTAAATAATCATCTAGTGTATGTAAGCTAATCTGATCTATAATCAATTAATCATATACGTGCATTTCAATATTTGATTTCTTTTAAATATACATGAAAACCTTGAATAATTTCTTGTATCTCAATATTTAATTATTGAATCATAATAATTTATAATTAAAATATTTATAATAAATCTCATACAAATCAGATAATAATAAGCATACAAATTAAATTATCTCTCAAAATTTCTTGTGTTCATATATTTCTTAATTTAAAAGACCGAAAATGAAAAGGTCCAAATCTAAAAGTTTTAATATTGTATCCTAACTGATCGACCATTTTTCTAAATAACTTAAGTAATTAGATAACATACATTATAAGAATAGCGTCAGTTTTTGCGGTGGTTTGAAATCCTGTTTAACAGCGAATGAGAAAACTGCCGCGTATATAATCGCCGATAACGGTTTAGCAGCAGTTTTAGATAACCGCTGGAATAACCGCCGTTAAACAACGAAACTTTGACATTTGTTGCAAAGCCACTGCCACTATCTTGCGATTTTGTTGTAGTGATACACAATAAACAATTATGTTACATATATATCTAACTCATTATTCTTTACTTAAAATTAAAATTTTTTTTATCCTTTCATTGTTATGAATGGCTTTTGCTGGCCAACTGGAGGAGTGAATTATTTGCAATGACTTGATTCAAATTTCATGACTTCTTATCTTCTTGCAAAGACTGTTTACGCCTTATCTTCCAAAAGTATAATTTCCACATATCAAGAGTTCATCATATTATCACCTCAATGAGTTCACTGTCAGGTTGTATACAGTGAATCTTATCCATTATATATATATATATATATACACACACACACACCATGCTAAAGCTAAGAAATCACAAACATTAAAAGTCATCAAAACAATTTAGTTTGTGCTATGTATATATTTAAGGTATCAACAACAATAACTCATATGCTATTTGTTAAATATAAAAGTATATGTGATTTTGTGTATTTATTTAACAGTTTAACTTCTGAGTAGAGATAATTTTATGATATAATGACATTATTAATTTTTTACGAATAAAAAATCTAAAATTTGATTTTTGTTATTTATATTTTATTCTCACTATTCATATTCCAAATCCCAAAAAATTAGTCTTACTAATAAGGAGACATGTATACTACATATAGCACCCTTCTTATTATATCGTTAAGGCCAATTCGATGATGAAGAGATGTTCATGTGAAAAGAATATAGAAGAATAGTAGGGACTAATAAAATTACAATTTATCAATAGACTATGAAATATTTATTAAATAAATCTTTTATTTTTAGTTTTTTACCTTATGTCTTCTCCAACATATAACAGACACTTAATTATTCTCAATATGTCTACCTAACATATTTTTTCTCTCTCTTATAGTTAGACTTCTAGCTAGGCAATAAAGACCTAAAGAAGGGGGAAAGAGAAAGGATGGTTTGATACTTTGATTGACTATATGAGATAAATAAAATAAAATAAAAGGAAAAAATTGAGTCCCTATGGGCATATATATAATGGGTGCGTTTTATTGGGTGATGAGTAGTGACAAGGCATATTATATAATTGTTAGCCCCCACAAAGAACGGATAGAAAGGATAGGAGGTGTGTGCAAAGTGTTGGGGACTTTGTCTACAATGAAAGTCGACACTAATTCCATGTGTCTGCTTTCCAGGGGTCCTTCTCTTTATTGATGGATTGGTACCCTCATGGTATATGCTTTTTTTTTTAAGAAAAAAAATAATATGAAAAAACAATTGTCAATTTTAAAATTTTATTCTAGTTTGCTTAGATTAACATATTTGTATATTAACTAAAAAAAGAAGTTAACATACTGGCAGTGTACTTTTTTATTTATTTCACAATTAAGGTGTAAAGCTACAAGTTGTTAGTTAAATGTAATTAATGTATGTGTCCAATGTATTATAGTACAAACACTAAAAAATATATGTTATTTGTTGTGTCTTTTCAGTCTAACCCTAATCTTTAATAGGCAACTTGAGACTTACCTAATAACCTAACTATTTGGTTGAGTTTATTGCCAAAAACAAAATGCAAAATATAAAGAGAAAGAGAAAATTAAACATGGATAGATTATTGTCTTTACATGTACTCCCTCTTGATTAATTTATTTAAAATTAAAGTGAATTATATATTTATTCTTTTACTAGCCATTTTTGAATATTAAAACAGGGAAAATGAGTTAATAAAAATTGTACCTATTTAATTTTGTTGCTGAAACTTTTGTCTCAATTTTCAGTGTCAACGAAATTGGCTTGGAATTTTTATTCATTTTCGCATACATTATTAATAAAAATGCAAAAAGAATAAAATTATCTATTGTCTATGTGTTACGTAAAATGAGAAGCAATAAAATGTCAAATAGGTCACTACTACAATTTTTTCTATTACCGACGCCCGTTTCGACGTTGCGGAGAAGAGCCCGTCAATAGTATATGAAGGAGTCGGTATTTTTACAAAATATTTTTTTTATTTTCGTGGTGTGAATTGTATTGATAGCATGGCCATCCCTACTCATCAAAAAGAATATTATCAATGCCTTTTTCAACATCTAAACTGTCACTAATTTGAGCGACCTCAAAATAGGGTCCTATATATTTCTTTTTCTTTCTTTTTCATCTCCATCCATTACACACAAATAAGCACTATTAGAGTATACTACTCTTCCGTATACTAGAGTATACGGCAGAGTAATATACTCTAATAAGCACTATCTTTAATAAGATAAAACAAGTGTTAATATGTAGAGTAGTGCACTCTAGTACAATTCAACCACTAATAAGTAATAATAATAATATGCCATTTCCATCTTACCCTAAATGTGTGTTGGGAAATAAAGTGTATCCCCCTTTCAATTCTCTCTTGATCCCCTTTCGGTCGTTAGAGAGCCATTACGATTGCATTGAAAAGATGAAATGATGGAAGTTACCAACAATAAAAAGCAATAATAATACCCTTCAATTGATGATCATTATTCAAACACTTATCCGTCCTTTGTTTATTTCAATATGCATGTGTGGCTTCATGGAATTACGTATTACACCCCCCAAATTAAGAACATGAATTGTTGGTCCAATTGCACAATTTTATCCTGATATGGTTAGCCTAGCATGAATACGATTTGATGTGTTCTTGTTTTTTTCTTTAATTTTTGGCCTTTTGTTGCCTCTGAGGTGGAACTTATTATTTGAGCAATTTTCTCCCATTTTATAATTGATGGCAGAGCTGAAGTGATAACGCACATGCCATGTTTTTAATTTTCATTAATCAATTAATTAAATATCATATTTATCGTTATGGGTGTGCTGTGAGTAAATATAAATATATACTGCTGTTATATATCCCAGACTTATAGACTCCGAAATAAGAGAGGACTCCGAAATAAGAGAGAAGGAACCCAAGATCTCGAGCTTGCGGAACCAGAAATAGAAAGATATGTTAATACTATCAATATACACGACTCTATCTTCTCAAGAGTAGATTGAATCTAATGTAGAGAAATTGCAAGCTAATTTTCAAACAGGTGGATCACACCGCCTGATACTACTATATATATATATATAGATAGGGGATAAAAAGTAAAGTACTAAGATTGTCTATAAAAAAATATTGAAATTACTTTAGTTTTATATAACTAAATGATTTCATGTTTAATTAAATTTAACAAAGATATTTTTTATTATCATAAATTAATTTTAATTTTTAAGGTCAGTCTTACTACTTTACTTTTTTCTTTTCTATTTTCTCCTATTTATACCATCAATATCGTGTATATAAATAGCAGTATCAGATGATGCGATCGACCTGTTTGGAAATCAGAGCCAGTTTACAATTTCTCTATGTCAAATTCAGTCTACTCTTGAAGGTAGAGTCGTATATATAGATAGTATTAACATTTCTTCATATTTCAGGCTCTATAAGCACAAGATATATGCTGATATATCTGCTTTCTTTTATATCGGGTTTTACAAACCCAAGATATATGTATAGTTTATCTTGAACTTATAGAGCTCGAGATATATAACAACAGTGTAAATTCGTATTTTTCTTACAGCACACGCTTAACGTTAACTATGATATTTAATTAATTTATTGATAGGATGGTATTTACCCAGAAAATGATGATTTTTTTCATGAATATAAGGACTATGGATGCAGAAATTTCCACCAGCGATTTCACTTTTTCAATTATGTTTTTGAAAAATAAGAATTGCTGCATCTTTTTGCCTTGTTTTCGAAAATCAGAAATTACTATTGCAATTTCAACTATTTTTTTTAAAAAATAACTTCTATATTATGGTTAAACTCGAAAAATGTCCAATAGTTGAGAATTTCAAACAAAAACCTTCCATATATAAAAAGTCAAAAAATAGAATTTTTTTTTTCAGAAAAATGTGTCATGTCTCATAAAGGCAATTGTGAAATAGCTTCAAAAAGTGGATTACTTCATTCACAGTATTTTGTGGGTAGAGATATTATTAACTGTGGGAAAGAAATATATAGCGCGTGCCATATATTTCTTCGTTGCTCTAATAATGTATGTTATATTCTTTTTGGTGTGTGTGAGTTTGGACGAAATCTACATTTGGGAGTTCAATAAGAAGACGAAAACTTCTTTAGTCATATGCTGTATGTAGTAGTTTGATTTGAAAGCATACACCAAATTATGATGTGAAAGTGTATGGTATATATGTTGTTCATTATTTGGTACTTGGTAGCAAGTTCAATGAATCAAATGTCAAATTACTTCTTTAGTCGTAGGTGCATGCTATTTAGCTAACGCATATTCTTCAACTGTAGGTATAGGAGTAACATTATATATTTATGTTATTTTAGAAATTTGTTTTCAATTTATCTCATGTTAGTTATAGATTAAAAAAAATGTTAAGCTTTATAATTATTTATATATCTATATCTAAAGGGAATACAATTAACCACAAATATCTTTGTAGGAAAAAAATATGAATATTGAGCAACGTGACGAGTCTTTTAGAGTGTTGTCCCGAAATGATTCGCTTGCTCAGGTTCTCAAAAAGAGCACTCAAGTAGAGTTTGTGGCATAGCATTCGGACCATCATCCTATCTAGGGCTGTTCATCGATGAGATCAGATGCACAAACTCGCGGTAAAATCCGCAATCTAATTCGAAAAAATACGGATCTAATCCAATCCGAAGAGGGTATGGATCAGAACGATCTGATCCAAAGAGTTGGAGGATCAGATAGCGGATTTGTATAAGACATCTGTGTATCTGACCCGAGGACCCACATATCCGCATATATAAATAAAAAAATAAAAATATATACATGTTAAGTGAAGAAACCCTAGCCGCCTCTCACACTTAGACTATCTCTTCTCACACTCTTACTAGAGACGCACCCTCTGCCTCAGACCCTCTCACAGCCCACCCACTCCCTTCACACCACCACAAAAACTGTCCCCATCACCGTCTCTCTGCCGGCGCCATCACCCTTTAAGGTTCATCGTCGATAAGTTTTTTAACGTCTGATAAACCCATTTTTAATGGTTTATTATGTGCTTAATTGATAAATTCATCAAACCAAACTCACATAAATAGCAAGTGAAGAGTATCTTTGTGAATTCTTCCTTAATTGTGCTTTAAATGAGGAAATGCATATTTTTAAGCTTTAAATTGCTAATTTAATTCCTCAATACCTTAACGTGTTTGTTTAAGTATTTGAAGGTTTAGAAAGCAAGGATGATTTGGAAGGAGTGGAGAAAACATGTGAAAACGGAGATTTCACAAAGAAGCAAGAATGAGAAGCAGAGAAAAAGGAACTGTAGTCATCCGATTGGAGCAAGCTTGGACTCTTTGGAAAAAAGAATTAAATATCTACAACTTTCATGTTGAAGACTTCTTCCAATTCTAAATGATTCTCTGCGGAATTTGCATCCAAAGATCGGTGCTCATGATTTTTCTAAAGCTGTCAATCCTGACTTCATCACACTAATGGGATCATAACTCTAGCTACAAAGATCTAAATCAAATGGTTCCAATGCCATTGGAAATCTAACATCAAGAGCTTCAAAATGGTATATATATGTCATGTGTGTGCGACCGCACAGGTATCCCATGTGACGACACAGGTATTCTATGCAGCCGCACATGACGCTGACAGCACAAAACTGAAGGCTAAAAGTGGAATTTCATGTTTTCCGACCCTAGGCCAAGGCCCTTGGAAAGCCCAATTTGAATTATATAAAGATGATCAGCTGAAACACAAGACACACATCACCTATTACAATCATTCATAGTTTTAGATAGTTTTTGGGAAGGGATAAGTACTATTTATGCCCAAAACATTTGGGTCAAAAATCTTATTTGTCACAATCGTTTTTTTTTCTCAAAGCTACCACAAAAGTTTTGACGAAAAGACCAAAATAAAATCTTTTTAACGAAAATGCCCTGTCTTTTTGTGAGCATGTTTTTTTTTTCAATTTCACCACTGGTCTAACCGGTCGAACCGGAGTACACAAAATTAATAAAAACAAATGCAAAAAAATTATTAAATGTTTTAATATAAAAGCTACCCACAATTTTTTTATTATGAAAAAAAACAATTTCTCAATTTAATCAGGTGTAATATTTTGTCAAAAAAATATTCCATGTTTAAAACCAATATAGAAACATTCCCTTTGACATTCCCTAGATCATTCCCTTTGATATTATAAATATAGCTATTACAAACAAACAATTGTTTGCTCTAGATCAAACCTAGCCAAAACAGAATTCCAGACTAACATCAATTAAAACAAACAAGACCACTACTTATAAATATAGCTATTACATGTTATGAGCATCTCCAATCTTTAATTCATTTCACCTCTTGTTTGCTCCTCCTATGCTTCCTGGTCTTGCCACTAATTCTCATTCCACTCTATCCAACACTCTTGTTTTGCCGCATCTGCTACTTCCCATTCTCCTTTTTCTTGAATGCTTTCTCCTCATACATGTCAGCTCTATATTAAAAAAATAACTCCACAATTCATTTTACTTTATTTATCACAAACTGTTGTTCCATGACACGTCCTCTTTTTTTTGGATTCACTGAGTTAGCATCCTGTCATACAACACAATCATGATTTACAATTGAAATTAGAGACCTGAAAAGAAAGAGAAGACAACAAGGTGTAAAACAATTGAAAAAGATAAATTACAAGATTTACAAGCATTTGCTGATTTTCAAGTATCTAGACACAATATTTAAATACATTTGATTCAAGAATGCTATCCTAACTAGCTTTGAATAATAAGGCAAGCATGATTAAGGAGGAGAATGAGAATGATCGCTCCGATTAGTGATGTATATAGCACATTAAGGAGAAGAGAATGAGAGGAGGAAAGAACTTCATCATTAGCATCCAGCCAAATCTAAAGCAGATAAAATTGTGAATAAAGATATTCATGAATTTTATAATAATCCTCGCACAAAGGACCTTCAATAACAATTTGCTGAGTACCAGAACTTCCCCCTATTTAAATTAAAAAATAAATAAATAAAATAAAATCAGAAAAAGCAGAGCCTTCAAAAATAAAAGAAATGATCAATTTACTAATAAAAGGGTGCAAACATGTATATGAAATGTAACCCTTTCAGAAATGTCTATTATTTACCTTTTTGAAGAGTACATTACTCATCAACTTCTCGGATAGTTAGAAGCCACGGTCGGGAACCTCTTCCTTCTCTGTCACGTCTCTCTCTCCTCTAGCTCGACGACGGCCATGGCGATGAATGACGGCGACGGTTTCTCCTCCAACATCTCTCTCTTTCTCTTCGACTCTCCCTCTCTCTCCGTCTCGATCTCTCCCCAGCGACGGCGACGGCAGCCCTCATGCTCGCCGGCGTCGTTCCCTCTCTCTTTCTCCTTCCTCTTGTTCGTGCGTGTGGGTGTGTTTTAGTTGTGTTAGGGTTTTGTGTTGTGTTTTAGGGTTGAGTGTTGTGTGTGGGTGACTAAGAAGTGAGAACGGCTGAGTCTGTGTGTTAGGCAAATTAAGGTTTTTTTTTACTCGGTTTGGTTTTTCTTTTTCAAAATCGGACCGGACTGGTATGGTTTCAGACCATTGTTAACAAACAATAATAATAAGCGGTAAAACGGTCAATATGTTTTTTTTTTTTTATTCATAATGAAAACCTTTGTGGCAACTTTGAGAGAAAAAAAAAACGATTATGACAAACAAGATTTTTGACCAAATCTTTTGGGCATAAATAGTACTTAGAGTTTTCAATCTCTCTCATTTTCTCTATTTTGTTCTTCATTGTTCTTCATTTCTTTTCCAATTTCTAGCCACACTAGCCATAACTTTTACTTTAATTCAATGTTTGGATGTTTGTTTGTTGATACTATTGTTTAGTTAATTCAATCTTTACTTGTTTTTATCATTTGCATCTCTCGTCCTATTGCTTTTATTTTCTAATCTTTACCTTGCTTTAATTTCGTTTCTCTCATGATCTATTATCATTTTATTGGTTGATTGTTGTTCTTTATTGTTTCTCTTGTTGATTTATTCCATTGATCATCTTAATTTGTTCATTTCTCTTGTTATTAATTATTTCTTTCTATTATGCACACCAAGTATTTGATATTTTGTTTCCTATGAATATAGAGTAATATTCTTGTGTCTTGGTCATTGGTTAAAGTGTGGATGATCGTCTTAGCCACTAATCCCTAAGGAAAAGAATGAGTTAAGGATAGGGTTAAAACTGTTTTGTTGACGCTAGGACTTATGAAATGAGGTTAATTCCCCCCACTCGACCATTTGACAGAGTGGGTTTGATTCCTTATGTGACAATCATTCACAATTGGGATTAGTGGTGATCATAAGAACACATTATACTTCAACTCAAGACCAATAGCCTTTTATTAATATCATCACAAGTTATTTCTTTTTCCGTTTCTTGTTCACAACACTCAAACAATTGCAACCTCGGTATTGTCATAACCGATCACGAGTCTCAATTTTCGATTCCCAGGGAGAACGAACCGAGTTCAATACTCGGTAATTTTTTGTTGCAAGCTCTGTGACACTTTTTCTAAATCTTGACACGCTCGCTTTCACGTTGGTTGAAACTATACTTGCGATAAGAACTTGATTTTTAAAAGATCATTTCTAACCAACCAAAGTTTGCGCGTCACCGTCCTTTTTCCCGTCTTCACTCTTCATTGCCGAAGGAATCGTCCATTCGTCCTCTTCAAGGCTCGTTGCTTCTCAAGCGTTGCCTCACTGTGCTGCTTCATCTCGTCGTTCTCTTCTTGTCTTCATCCTTGCATCGCCACCTTCCTGTTATCATGTAAGCCACCTCTAATTTTTGCACTTTTTTAATTTATCATTTAATTTTTCTTATTTTTCTTATTTCTGAACTTGATTTATGGTGAGATTTTTAACTTTGTTATGATGTTATAATTTTATTTTACTTTTAACCCTAAATAATTTAATTGTTCTTATTTTTTCTGGTTTCTAATTGTTCTTATTGTTCTTATAATTAAAGTTTTTGAATTTTTTGGGTGATATATTTTTTTTTGGTTTCTTATTGTTCTTATTGTAACAAAACTCTGTGTCTCTGCTCTTTTTTTTTCTTATTTCTGATCTATTTTTTTGTTTCTTATTGTTTTTATAATTTAATTTTCTGAATTCTAATGATTAGTTTTGGTCTTTGGATTCTTTTTTTTTAATGTAGGGTTGAGATTTTTTGGAGTTTAAAATGGCTGGATCTACTTACCAAAGTGGCTATGAGATAGAGAGTGTTCTGAGTTCTTTCATTCCTGTAATTCTATATGAAAAGCACTCTCCTGTTCTGAGATGCTAGTCTTTTATGTCTTTGGACACCCAAAAAGAATGTTTTCCTTTTGAATTTTAATTTGTAGAATTTATGCTTGTGTTGTCAAAGATGATTTGTTGTAGTATGAAAATTGTCAATTTTTTCTTAATAGAGAAAAACAGGTTAGAAGAACTGCTTCATGGCCCTTTTTAATCAAAACATATATTTTTTGCAATTTTCCATATTTTGCGGATATATCCGCAATCGGATCGGATACGAAGGTAAAAAATGCGAATAATGTATTTGATCAGATATGATAAAGAATGTGCGGATCGGATCGAAAAATCAGCCATATCCGATCCGATCCGTGTGCAGCCCTAATCCTATCAACTATTTGGCAGAAACAGGAAACTCAGATGGTTCTGGAAGAATTACATGCAGAGCTAACAACTGAAAAATTAAAATGCAAGCAGTTGAGAGTAAAGTGGTATCAGAGAAAGTAAAGGGGCAAGAAATGGAGAATATTCTGAAATATATCATTCAACAGTAAGGTGGAAATCTTCCAGCAGACACCATTTTGGGGATGAATTTCTTGGAGGGACAACCTTGAGTACAAGCAACGTAGAAAATAGATATTAAGATTAGATAATATTTCCTTATGCACTAGTGACATTTTGAGTTATTTGACTTTCTTTTTTTTTTTTTGCTAATAAAATCGGTTGTTGACTATGATACTTTTTATTCTATATATCATTTTTATTTTTTAATATATAATTGAATAATTATTTAAATATTTTACATTTATGCATTCACTTTGTTGTTATTGATTTAGATTATTACAGGAAAATAATAATAAATTTCCAGAAGAATTAACATATTTTAAAAAAATGACAAGCAATACAAGAACATTTTTAAAAATGGACAATATAAGAGAAATCTAAGATAATACATAGCATTCATTCTAAATCACACAAAATAACTGTCGCAAAATTTCAATCAAGCCATAATGATAGTGGCGTTTATCATAGATCCAAAAACCGTTGTGAAATTTTTTAATGAAAATTCACAAGTAAAGATATCGACGGCTCATAACACCGCAATCAAGAACAATAAATCAAGTATGGGGATACGTCGACGGTTAAGAACCGCCGAAAAATGTCCCACCGACGTATTTTATGTTTCGCGATTGTTATGCCAACGGTTGGTTAACCGCCACAATTTTGCTCCTCTATTGTAGAATTGACATAAGCACCGTTATGTTAACGTTAATTAATTTTTATTAATTTATTTTATTTATCTTTGATTTATAGCCTAAATTAGAAACTATTAATCCTAAATCCTAAAATACAAATCTAGACCCTAACTTAATTAACGTTGACTAACTAAAAATTGACTCCTTTTACTGTCTCTTTATTTATGAGAAAAATTTGATAGCGGTCATAGGTTGTCATAAATTTATTATTTTGGCTTTTATTTCCATTTTTATATTTTTTCTTAGTGATTTGTTTCTATTTATAAATTGTTATTGATTTAAATGCATAATATTATTTGTTATAAATATATTACGAAAGTTATTTACATGAATTATATATATTAAGTAAAATATGGTAATTTTTAATTATGACTAACCTATCATTAAGTTAAATTATGTTAATTATATATACCCACGCTTACCAAAAGCTAGGTTTAACTTAAAGATACGGTTGGGGTTGCGTAATTTTTAAGAGTAGTTTGTTTATTTTTATGCGGATGATAATAAAATATTTACTTTAAATTAAGCTATCGAAGGTTACTATTTTGTACTGTTTAGTGATCCACTAGTAATTCTTGATGGCAGTGTTGAAGAGAATTGTTGATGGATCAATCATATATAATTTTTTTTTTATAATTCTCTCTGTATGAGTTGAGATTTGTAGAACGATTTCTTTAAAAAAAAATTAACAGTATAGTATTTTTTTTTCCAATTATGTCACATTAATATTTGTTTCTACAAGTATTAATGTATACATATATAGTACTAAATTTTCGCATATAATCTAAAGTATACACCCCCCTCTCATAGTGTTGTAGGAAATCCATATATAGCAGCATTATTTTCATTAAAAAATTATAGGTTAACATAATGATTCCTACAAGGACTAATGTTGCATGATTTAGGGTTCACTGTCATAAAGCCATTTATCATGAAAGATTAAATTGATTGGCATAGATATTATAAATGAATATATCTTTACATGTGGGTAGGAGCTTTTTATTTTAGGGTTTGCATAAATTTTGCGCATATATTTTTTTCAGTTTGGTTTGTACTAAAATTTTTTATTTTGGAATTCAATAAAAATATAATTTTAAACTTTTTAGTTATATATAAGTGTTGATATCATGTTATTCACTACAACAAATTTGGCAAATAGCGGCGATTTATTAGCAGCAGTTGAATAAACCATTGCCAAATGGACAATGTTGACAGTTTCTGCGGCATTTTATTACATTTCGCGGCGATTTCAAGAAAACCTTGAAACTACCACGAAATTAGATTAGTTTAGCGGTGGTTGATCAAGGACCACTGTGAAACAGATAAATGGTAGGAATACAACGACGGTTGAGGTTGGAACTGCCACAAAATATATTTTTTGTTTATTTAGCATATTTTTAACTTAGATTTTAATTTAATTAAAAATTATAATAAAATAAAATTTAAATGATAAAGATAATATTTCACGTCACTCAAATCTAATTAATTAAAAAGTGATAACTTAAATTTTTACGATTAATCAAATATTTTTGTATAAATAATTAATAAAATATAAATCCCATTTTAATAAACCATCTTAATAAAAATGTCAATAATTTAATTTAAATCATTTAAAATAATGCACAACTTGCACACTATACAAACTACTATACATATAATTAGTCACACTATATTTATCAAATGTTAGGTTGGTTTAATAGAGTGAAAGTAGAAGACATGCTGAAAGAGCTTGAACTACCCGTTTATCTGTAATTCGAATCTCTTCCAAAAGACTTTTAGAATTATTGCATATTATAATGCATAGGTTTTAATGTTTCGCGGCCGTTATACTCGTGATTGTGAAAAACCGTCGCAAAACGGCCATGAAATAACAAAATAACTCCCGCAATCCCCGAATGTGTTGTTGTGCTATGAAAGTTGATAAATAAAAATACAAAAGTGATTATATACCTTACGCTCATATAGTAAACATTACATATTATCTTTTAAAAGTTTTATATCAAACAAATTAATTCCCCCCCCCCCCTAAATATAAAAGATATCAAATAGGTGTTAACGTTTCCGCCCATCAAACACATTAAATTTTCTATTAAAGTAATAATATATTTGTTAATTTTACTAATCATCACACATTTACCTACTAATTTATTAGTAGAACTAATCATAAATAACACCACTACTCAATTAGTACATTCTAAATGAAGTGGGTCAATAATGGGGCTATGCATGCTTTTGATGCCCTTGAACCATTCATGAACTCCATTAAAATGGTAAAAAAATAATCAGTTTGGAATGATCAAGTGATTAACTCACGTATTCATTAAATTCAAATCTCACTTTATATATACAACAATTCATTGACTAGCAACAAATTTTTAATTGAAATTCAGATTTACGATTGATTAGTTTTCAATTTGTCGAGTTATGAAATATAGAAAAAAAAAGTTGAACAGAACTCAACATTATTTGGCACATTGCCTCCAATACAAACAAGCCATTTGTTCAACTTCTGTTGCTCCCCCCAAAGGCTGAATTAAAGATGCCCACTAACACATGACATTTTATCTTTCAAACTCTTGCCAAATTTTCACAAAACAAAATTGAGAGACAAGTAGTCTAAGTCTTGCAGCTTTTGGTTTGTATAGAGTACAACATAATTGAATTGAATAAACCTAAGCCTTTCATAGTTTCATACCATGAGGAATTGATGAAATGTGTCCAAACAAGTCACCACCAAATAAAAGAGCCAAAAACATAGTTGTGTAGGTAAAAAGAAAAACGTGGGCCCCATGACAAAAATGGAACATGAAATGGGCCCACACACATGGTCAAGCCCACTTGGCCTTTCGTCGCAAACTAGCGTCAGTTTTCCAATAAATCCGTCTTGGTTCATTCTTTTAATAATCGTGAAAAACCCTATTGCCCCAATTATGTGGGAGCAAAATCATTGAAAAACCCCTTTTTCTTTGAACTTAGCTTCACAAAATGTTTCCCTTTTCTGCATTCTTTTTTAAATTATTTTGTTAGGTCAACTCTATTCCTCAAAGGCAAATCCTAGTAATAAATAATTAAAATGGCTGGTTTAGTTTATAGCTAATTATAATTAATTGGGAATATATATTATTATCTTGCTATTCCTATTATATATTTTAAATTATGATAAGAAAAAATAGTAAATATTTTTTAAATAATTCTTTTTTGAATATACTACTTTTTTCTGTTTTAATTTTATTTTTTTTATTCAATGATTCTCCTTAGATAATGGCCAAATAAAACTTGCTATTAGAGGAATATAGCATTGGTTATATACTTCATCATTGATATATTTTACTAATTAATGACCAGATAGAAGCCCTCAAAAATGTCAATGGACGAGCACTACTCAAATACATGATTAATATATCTGATCTCTTCGTTATCCTAGTAGTGAAGATGGCTTTCAAAACCTTTATTATTCTTCTGGAATCTCAACATCAAAAGTGACCTTGTTTAGATTAATATATTAAAGGAGTTGAGTTTATTTTTGTAAACCAATATTATATTTTAGTAATAAAGGATTTCTAATCCACTCGACTTGGTTGACTGATCAGCTCAGTCGTCCCCTTAAGCGAGCGTCCGAGGCCGCCTTTTATATGTAATAACTCATTGGCCAACGAGCTATTAATAATAAATTAGTCTTTAGCCAACCAAATGGAAAATATAGTGGGAACCAAAGTATTAGAGGATTTCTAAGTCGTAATAATTTTCTAAAATTTTGGGAAAATGTCTGAGTTTAATTTTAATGTATTATTAGTGTAAAAAAAATTTAATACATATATTTAATTACATATGTGATAAGCAAGAATATTACTTTTTATCTATACCGCATAAATAGTCATAAAAAAAATGAACGTTATTAGGTGACTATTTAAAAAGTTTTACATTGTTAATTAAGACAATAATTCTGACTTTTATTATCTTGAATCATCTTTTCTAAAAAAACTCAAGATATTTGGTAGAAACACATAAATGATTAAATATCTAAGATGTCTGTGTTGGAATTTTTGGATTCCTTAACCCTAGAACCATCCATGTCAAATTATTAAGAAAGAGATACGTGAGTGCGGAAACGTACATGAATTGATAGACATGTGATTCTTGATTTTGATTTGTTCCTTACTCTTAATCCTATTGGTGGTTCTTTAATCTTTCTCAACCATAGTTTTTTGTATTCCTGATATGGCTGAATGGCAACTCTCTGAGGAGAAAGGGTTGCAAATGACGGCTAGGTATACTGGGGACCAAAACCCTAAAGTTCTATTTATACTGGCTATTAACACCCATTAAACCCTGAAAGCCCAAGTAAAATAGATAGTATTGGTTTTATTCTCATTAGGTCCAAACCGGTAAGTAATCTTGACTTATTCCTTTATTATTTAAACCAATAGTGTGACCACTTTATGTAAACCAAAATTAAAATAGCTAATATGATTATACTTAATTATATATATGTATATAACCCACAAAATAGATTAAGAAAATAAAATTTTTTAACGGCCTCATCAACTACTGAGAGCTTTTTTTTAATCAAAATCTTCATTTGTGAATTATCAAATAAAATCAACAACTTGGTTCATTATCAATCGAGATGAACACATGATAACTTTACTCTTATGCTGGTAAATAATTCAATTGCAATTCTTGTAAACACCATGGAAGAAAGAATAATTCTTCATCCGCATTAATCTATCTCCACATAATAGTTTTTTTTTTCAAAAAAAATATATAATTAAAAAGATAAATAATTAAATGTATAACATGAAATAAAATTATTAATAAATTGATAAAAGAACGAATATGATTAATTTTTAATTTTTTAAAAATATTAAAATAAATTTGACTATCATTTCATCTTTCAGAATCTAATTTAACTATTAATCTTTTTATACTCCTTAAAGTACGATAGAACCTCTTATCTTTCAAACACTTACAGGCCAGGTAAATAAATATATAACTATTTTGCTTATATAAAGATGCATGTAATCAAATTTAAGATTTAGCTTCATGTCACATATATATATTTTAGTAAATAAACTAATCTTACAATTTATTTCTAGTAATTAAATTAATGTGATGTAACCATCTTAAACAACTAAATTAATATCACACATATATCTTTATGGATCGATCATCAAATTACTCTTTTAGGAAAATTTTAATACAAAAGAAATGATCTTATATATATTAAGAATTAATAACGATAACAATAATAATAATTTGAATTGGGTCATGCCATAATAATTATCTAATACAATAATATGTAATGGAAGCATCTCTTACTATTTAGATTAGATTAAAAACAATTTTCCTGCTTGTACAATGTTACCCATACACCATTATCAAAACCCCCTCTTAATTTTTATAGTATATCTTTATCTTTTATGTCATTACGTGTGACATTTATCACATCAAATGTGGACAAACACTTGGAAGAGAGCAATTATGAGTTTCAAATCTATATATATTGAACCTATTTTTTAAAAAAAAAAATTAAAATAAAAAGTCTCTAGGGCAAGCTAAGGTGTGTTTTTGGTCCCGCAAAAGCAAAAGCGAAATAGAGAACATGTATTATGATAGCTGAACTTTGATGGTTTTTGTTTTGTCCATTAATCAAGGAATCTTCACCATGTGGCACATCTCCTATTGAATTTCAGTGCACTGCCCAAGAGGGCATTGGTTACACGTAGAGGCTGTTCTGACTTTTGTTCATTCCAGATATCATACTATAATTATTAGGGTTTGTTAATCAATGTTTTAATCATCTTTAAAAAAAAATTAAATGTTCTAATTTAATTTAGTTTTATTGTCTTTGATGAAAGCAAATTTCTTAAATATAATTTTAATAAGAGTAAACATCCGAATAACTTCTGAGATTTTTAAAATTGAATATTTTAGTTCCTAAATTTTAAAATATAAAAAGCAGTGCTTAATTTACATTCTTTGAACAATAATATAGTTTCTTTTTTAAAGAACAAATAAAATTGAAGGGATTGTTTTAAAATTTTTATAATTTTTGGGAAATTGTTTTGTGATTTTTTTTTAAATTTTTCAGAAATTGTTGTTTTGGATATTTATTCTTGTAATAATAAGCTTTTTATTTCTAATAATTATTATCAAAATTCTAATTATTATTATTATGCAAACAAATTTAATTAAGGTTATTGACATTGTTGGTAGCTACTACTCAATGTCTATATATATCAACATCACATTCAATCATGCATAGGCTTCAGATAAAATCACTAATCAACATCTTTTCCTTTTAGGAGAGTGATTGAAACCGGACACGTGGCATACACTTAGGGGCCATGAACGGTCCATATTCATCCAATTAACACCTATAACACTTGAATAGAGACACACCAATATGTTAAGGTGTAATTCTTAAATGATAAGAAAAAAGAAAAGGAATAAAAGGACATGATGTTCATATGTTATGATTTGAGAAATGCCATCCTATATTAGCATGCCATTTGCTTTGTATAGAGAAAAGCTTCAATCCAAATGGGAATTTTGTAACTCCCTTGGATTGGATATTTTTAAGATTAGTAGAACGAGTAGCATTATTACTTTCAGGTGAAAGTTGAAGAATTATGATTAAAATGAAAACAAGATGGAGCTGGCGGATTGGAGCACAATTTAATTAACTAATTATTAATTTAACTAATAGGGTTGAGTTTAGATGAAGTGTTTTAAAGTTGATGAGGGGAATTTCAAATTTTCATAAGATTTACGTTTTATAATAATTTATTATTTAATTCATTTGAGTCAAGGAAATTAAATAGTTATTATTTATGCTATTTTCAAAATATTTTATTCAAGTTAATATCATTTTCGGTCAAGTCTTTATTTATATGCCAACGCAGGCTAGCTCGGTTGGTCCTACTCATGTATCTAGGAGTTTCTCCTTCCCCAATTTTCGAATTCGATATACACCCATTCATGTACTAATCACAAAAAAAAAGGTCCTTATTTATTTTCGATGAAAACCTCTTATTTCATATGACACTCATAAATGAGCAAAGTTTAATTTCAACAATTAAAACTCGTATACTTCTAGTAAATTAATGAGCATTAAGTTTAATGACAATGGTTCAAGTGGTAAATGGCTTGTATTCGTTTAAGTAGATCTTGAATTCAAGACCTAATGTATACAATTATTTTTATTAGGAGACTCACCTATCACAATAAAATGCAAAATTCAACTCAATGCAAGTCCAAATTAGTCGGAACGAAAATCCAAAAAGTAGAAATTAAAAGAATGCAAGAACTGATGTAGTGATTAGTTACGAATAGACACTACCAAATTTTCTTAGGGCTCCCATAATCATATCATTCTTAGGGTTCATATCAAAAGGCAGCAAACCAACAAATCTTCATTCTTCAATTACAAGGTCATAGAGCATAACATTATCACAGAAAATAACTTAAAAACCCTAGATATTTCAACGGATGGAAACACTCTATATGTGAAAATATTTACACAAGGTTATTACTAGTTGGAATATTAACATGGTGATGACGTGACTCTGATGTCAAACTTAAATACTTCTAGATGATGATTGATTAAAGAGAAAAAAGGAAAAAGAAATGAAAAATAATATTTCGTGATTATGAGAAGTAGTTTCAACGTGTTTTTATTTTAAATAATTTAAAAATAAAAAAGAATTAGGCGTGTTTGAGTGAAGACCGAAGAATATATGTGATATATATGCAAGTTGTATGTTGCCTTGTATGTGCATGGGATTCAATATCTCCAAAAATTAAATTTTAGTCAAAATTAAGTAACATCAATAGTGTGGACCACATCCAAAGATGCGTTTACAAAGGAATCTTCATTCTTCAACTAAGTTATTTAATTAAAGTAACAATCAAGACTAATGCAGGATTAAAGGGTTTAGGGTTTAATTAGGAGTAGGTGCATGGATTGGACCATGAACTTTCAAAAGTTTTAGAACTTTAACATTGAATAATTTAGTCATTTTTACAGAGTGCACCGTAATTTTAGAGATTTTTTTTGACAATATTCTATCTCTTTTGATATGAAGAGAGAGAAATTTCCTAGAATTAAATATAAAGAAGGAAAATAAAAGACAAAAAATTGTGTATTGAATTTAATTTTAATGGATTAACGGTGTAAAATGTATATTTTACATCATATCTAAAAGGTATTAGGCTTAAGTGTATAACTAACTATAACAAACTTAGTTAGTTATCTTCTAACACACTATTAATATCCATTTGTTTGGATAACTTTTTTTGTGACTAGTATATGGATGGATATCGAAACCGGGATTATGGGGAAGAGGAAACTCTTAACTACATGAATAGCACCAATCGAGCTAACCTTCCTTGACGTTCGTTTGGATAACTAATCACGAAATAAATGGAAAAAATAAATTATTTTTATTGATATGACATTATTTAATTGAATACATGTGCAAAATTTTTTTATACTCTTAGTGCATTGAAATTAAATTATGCAATTATAACCCTTACTTATACATATATAAGGTTTTAAGATTATTTTCAATTTGACTTCAATCACATTAACTTAAGTTCCGCCCATAGTTACCATTAATCAGGATATACTCTAATTAACAAGATCAATAAATAATTATGAAGCGCCCACAGAACATGGAATATAAATTACATTTACATATACAAACACCTTGTTGCACACTTTTCCCCCCATCATATGTTAGGTATTCTATTTTGTAATCTAAAAATTAAAGCATTTGTTTAATTTGCAAAAAGTATTCCACATACATTCATGTTTCCAACTTCTAAGATTGTGCCTTCCATGTGCTTCTCCAACATACTCCCTTCTTAACCTAAATTGGTCCATGGATGCCGGAATGAATATATATGTATGTTCTAATTCTTCAACTACTTGGAATTAATCTCAATTTAGCTAGAAGAGACATAATTAAAAATTAAATTTTCTATATAAAACAACAATATATATCACATCAAAGACATATTATTAAGGCAACATTTATCATTTTTAGAGCTACATCTGCCATAAATAATTATAAGATTGTACCTTTGGCGCCCGTAAACAATTTTTCTATTAAAAACACTTGTCGGGATTGTGTCTAGAGTGAGTCAATTTTTTTTTTATCAAAGATATGTTGGGACAGAGGTTCAAATTTGAGACCTCTATTAGAGAAGGAGATATATGCTATTTGAGCTACAGCTCATTGGCGAGTGACTCAATTGTGTTTATACTTTTTAGAGTTAATTATTATTTATTGATAATTTAAAAAATGGACAATTTAAATAGATGTATAAAACTCGGTGATTATTAGAATTAGACATAGAAATAAAATTTTTTAAAAATTATTTTTTAATAATACATTTTTTAGAAAAAAATAATAAGAAAGAAAACATATGAAAATAAAATTGGTTAAGAGAAGAATGGGTACACTAACCTAAGAAACCTAATAAAGTGTATTGAAACATTTATTTTTATCATTTTAACCATATTACTTAAGAATTTTATTCAACAAAGCATTTTTTACGCTAGATGAGATTGGCTATATTGATAAAAAAAAAATTATTGAGTTATTTTCATATATAAAGTGAAAGGAAAAATTAGAAATCTAAAAAAGATGGCTACAAAAGTGCATTTGCATTATAATTAATATAGATCATAGAGGCAATGAGTTGGGATATATATATTAAACCGATCAAATCCTAAAAGAAATTCTAATAATTTAATTAAATTAAAAGAAAATATTTCAAAAAAATAATTTAACAAATATTGGAAGGATATAATAATAATAATAATAATAATTTCTAAGGAAGAAAGAGCCTCCCCTGGTTAGCTTAATTATATAGAATCTCTTTATCTTTCTTCAATGAGCGGCTACTATAGCTTTTCAAAAAGGTCATGTAATGATTAATAAAAATTATAAATTAGATCATCATTATTCATGCAAATTTGCAGAATTGCCGGATTGTGTTTACTGTGCAAATGCATGAACAATGTATTTTGATTTCATTGAAGCTTGTAGCCTTCCATGTGAATGATGTAGGATATATATATACAAAACCAACATGATTGGTCACTAATTCATAGTAATATTCAAAATGTGTGTCACTAATAATATTAATATGTTAGTTGGTAAAAGACATCAGTTAGTAGTTTTTTCTGTTAAGCGGTTGCTTGGACCAGGAATCAATGAATAATAATTCAATAATATATACATTTTTTAAATTTGAATTATTTTTCTATCACAAGTAGAAGCACAAAAGTTTCATATAATATATCTATGTTAAAGGCTAAGATACAGATATTCATAAATAAATTGCAAGTTGAAAGCATTTTGCATTGATATTTTTTTTTTATAGTGATTATTAATTAATATTTCATGGGTAGTTATTATTATGTACTAATGCATGTGACCTTAGCACTTGTACTCTTTTTTATCT
Organism: Stylosanthes scabra; assembly: GCA_036250425.1. Taxonomy (NCBI): domain Eukaryota; kingdom Viridiplantae; phylum Streptophyta; class Magnoliopsida; order Fabales; family Fabaceae; genus Stylosanthes; species Stylosanthes scabra. The sequence continues at coordinate 224,163 of JASCZI010271874.1, forward strand.
TTTTAATTTTTTTAAATGGGTAACATGATCGTTGGGGCAGCATTGGATTAAACAAGGTAAGAAAAAACAAATTAAAAGATATAGATATGATAATATTTTTAAAAAAATTTGGAGAAATAAAAACAAAAAAAGTTTGAAGAATATTTTCATGATGCGGATCCCAACTGCCATACATTGGTTGAGGGTGTTGCAGTTACACCCATGTTTGGATTAGACTAATCTTAATTGCCATCAAGGGCGCAATGGAATTAATTAATTAATTAATTAATTAACTAAATGGGTATATTATATTTATTGGAGGGGACTAAACTACTTCTTGCTTTAATTTTGGATTAAACTATGCTTAGCCACACCCAATTAAAGGAAACTTTTGTTGAACTAAATTTTAATTTTGAGGATAATAATGAAGTGCGGGATGCGTTGTTATAATTTTTAATATTTTTAAAAAGGGGATTATTGATAGTGATGTGTTTTTTCTAGAATGACGGAGAAAAATGAAAAAAAAAATAAAAGAAGAAAACATTATCTGCGTAATAAAAAGAAATTTAACAAAAAAAATAAAAAGTGCATTTCAGAATAGGACTAATTTAATTAGTACCTGAATTGAAAGTAATATAGTACTTTTTATTTCTTTTTCCCTGGTAATTATCATAAGTGCTAAAAACTGCTAGAATTGCATTGATCCATGTACATTTGAATCAAACCCTAATTGTGAGCATAATTGAAATACATTGTTAGAACCTTCCCTAGCCATATTTAATCTCTTGGCAATTTAATCTATGAATGAATTTGGTGCAGGTTAGATATATACAGTATTACCCGGATAAATCATCATATTTTTGTTTATGAAACATTATTACAAATAAATTTATTCTTTAAAATCTTTTATTTTCAAATCTTAAAATGATAAGATTTAATGTTAAAATATATAACGAGCAATTCCAGCATTTTTTTTCTTCTGGAAATTCTAAATTTTGCTCATCATTCAAATATACAGAACTATAGAAATTAAACTAAAAAGTAATTTCTAAATTGCTTCTTCTGATTTTAAGAGAAGTTGTTTCATGACATAATATTAGAATTTTTATAATAAACAAATGTTTAAACCTGATTGTTGTTGAACAAACGAATTATTTCAACAAAAGACAAATAAAAAAAAGAAAATGTATGTTAAAATTCACATAAACTTAAAAATTTTATTGCGTCAGAGGCATTTTAAAGATATAATAATTTATGTGTCTATTTTTATTAACTTAAAATTTTAAAAGTAGTTTTATCGTGACAAAAGTTAATTCAAGCAAGAAGATTCTTTTAACCAATTAAGCAACAAATTCAATAAATGATGATCAAATCTCTCCCTCATTATATTTTTTATTGTTCCAATCATTGCTCATGCATGCTCCGATCCATATGACTATGATTAGAGATGATGAACATATAAGGGAAGATTAAGTGTTAAGCATGTTCTCAACCATGTGCACACATGGAAGATCTCTGTTTCCACAAAAATGATGAAGTGCAAATGATTCAATATATATGATGGTCCCTCACCTCCACATGTGTTAGTCAATCCCACACATTCTTAGCACAAGCTAAGGCTTCATGCAATTCTTTTTCTTTGATCTGATGAATGAGACAATTAATTGTTGAACTCCACTTGAACCATATATTTATTAATGTTATGTTTCTAAGTTTTGATACATGTATTATATAATTAATTACATACATTAATTGCGTTTGTTTCAAGTTCAATCATTGCAGCGGTTCTTCCAAACATATGGATTTGATTCTCGTCAATGAAAGATTTTCTTTTCTTAATTGTTTTAATCATTTTCATTTCCCCTACCAATCTCAGTGCATTTCATGTGCAGGATTCTGCATCAAATAATCATTTATATTATATACTTACTTTGGTTTCAAATAACTAACGGTCCGTCGTTTAGATAACCATGATAATTAAATTTTAAATACATTTTATCCAAGATTTTGGTATATAATAAGAGCATGTATTCAATTTAAATATATTAAATTTTTAATATATCAGTGTATATAGAGCATGTTTACAGGTTATTATATTAACTAATGATAATCTGGCGAATTAATTCCCCCCTCCCCCTCTCTTGTGATAAAACTTATTTATTGAAAAAAAATTAGAGAGACAATACTAATTTAGCCAACAAATTTGAAAATTAGTCAACAATGATCATTAAAAAAAATAACCAAGAATAAAGACAATTAGGGTTAAAATTTGAAACTTAATCAAAGTAAAAAAAATTTTATAGTTTAAAATTTAGGCTAAAATATTTAAAATATAGAATTTAGAATTTAAAAAGAAAAATTTAGTATCTAAAATTTAAGATTTAGAATTTAGATGGCTGGCTAGCTGGAGATCGTTGGTGCATGGTGATTGATAAAACTGTGGTTTTAGAGAAAAAAGAGAAAGAAGGAAAATATGATAAAAGAGTAATTTTGAAAAGAAAATTATGCATAATTGGATTTTTTGTTTATTGGCCGAAGAAGTTGATTGTTTTTTTTTTAAAAATTATCTAGTAGGCTTGATATTATTTTTAGCCATGTAGTTCCTATACCAAATGCCATATATAATAAAAAGTTTAGGAACCGATGTTTGTGTTTTGATTTTTATAATGTCACTTTTTAATAATAATAATATCTTTATATATATGGTTGTATTGTTTATTATATTTAAATAAAAATATAATAATATAAAAGTGATATTATTAAATAGGAAACGCAATATGCATTATTTAGTATTCTCTTAGAATTTAAACACTTAAATATAAATATATTATAATTGATAAATAGATCTAACTTTATCACAAATTAATTTAAAAGAAAAATTTATTCAAAACTTACATATTTTTGTGACATTATATATATTTTATTTTTAAGGTATATATTCTCCTAGCTGACAAATCTATAATTAATTTGCTATGAATTTTGAGCTTTATTTATAAATTACTGTATATATAAAATGAGATTTAAATTTACTAAAATGATTAGTGGAATTATATATAAGACATTATCTTTATTAAATAATGTGAGTCACTCCTGTAATGACAAATAAAAATAAATATATAAATAGAATTAAAGAAGTAGTATTGTTTAACATTACCACATTCAACAATTTTATAATTGAAATGCATACTTACTATTACTCATGATTATTCATCACTTGTTGCTGATTGAGATATTTTAAGGCTATGCTGGAATAAAAAAAATTCTCTAACAAAAAAATATCGTGATATTTTGCTTCCTTTAATTAATTTTATACTGTATATTTACCCTACCCATTTCGAAATTACAACTTATAATTATGTAGCATTTGACTAACCATATCAACTTTTCATAAGCAATCAATTTTTATTTACTTTTTTTTTAAACATGCACATACATACGTATGTACTTGATCGATCATATATATTTCACCTATATATTAATTAAAATTACTCATTAAGATTTCTTGAAGAATTTCAATACTACTATTCCTTTCTAGTTATAGAAGTTATTATTCACATATACAATTAATGATGGAATGAAGTACTAATTGTACATAATAACTTTTTATCATATGATATATATGTCATCATTTTGCACTGAACGATTGTGACTGTAATTGTATATGTCTCCTAAAATACGAAGAGCACTATTATATTAGCCGTTTCTATGTGGAATTCTGATCATAAATTGCACATTATTATTATGAATATTAATATTATGCATGAATATATATACACACCTAAATACATATAAGTGGGTCGGTTTTGTGAGTACGTAAGAAGAGCATTTGAGAGAGCCGTAAACGCGTTTCAGCAGTCAGAATCACACTATTATATGCTACAACATTTATTTATGTATTTATTTAATTTATATCTGTTATTAATTTATTATTACTAAATTATGACATTAATTAACAACAATAATAATCTGGTGACAATGTAGGAACCAATCGTTCACTACTTTCTCCATCCTTTTTGTATTTAGCCTTATAAAAGTTTGATATGCTTTTTGGTTCATAAATCTTGATATAATTATTTCTTTATATATTATTTTATTAAAATTTAATTTTCATGCACTACTAACATAAAAAAATTTTAAACAAACAACTAAGCATGTATTGCCATATTTTTAAATTCACTACTTCATAAGTCATATAAATATATAAATCTGATTGAATTATTGTATAGATAAAACTATTTACGATATCATTATATTAAAATTAAACTCATTTTATTATATTAAAAATTTTTGTAGCAATTAACACATCATCTAATATGTTTAGAAGTTAATTAAAAAATCAATATTTTTGGGTAAAATAGAAATAGGGCAAGTTACTAAAACAAATTAATTGGGATTCAATACTACAGTATTACACCTTATATAATTATCAAATTATATTATTTTACACATTTATATGAAATCCGTGATAGAGTAAATCAGTTGCATCCTGTCATACATTCTTTGAAAATTGGTAATTAAAGTCAGATACCACAAATTCTTTATAAATTGGTTAGATGAAATCAGTTTCTCTGGGTGCGATTCCTTTGTAAATTAGCTAGATGAAATAAGCTCCTAAGTGTTATATATGGATTCTTTGTAAGCTGATTTCCAACTTTCAAAGATTCCGTGGCGTATCTATTACTCTGACACATATTCATAATATCTATTATTTTGTCACGGATTCCATTCAAATGTATAAAATGCTGTAATATGATCATTATATACCAAATGATGTAATTTAATAATATTAGATCTCAATTCATTTGTTTAAGTAACTTATCCATAAAAATATTAATAAAATAAAAAATAATTTTAAACTGAAAAAATAAATAACATAAAAAGACTATTTATTTATTTTTAGAAAACCCAATTTTTTTCTCATGATGGAAGTTTAGGCCACATTATAATCACATGTTTGTGGAGAAAGACACGTCAATTTTCGTGTATGGATTAATTGGTGGGGAG
>JASCZI010271874.1:238049-251454 GCA_036250425.1 Stylosanthes scabra
CAAGTCCAAGGACGTTGAGATTCCGTTGAAGGTTCCAACGATGATGCACGATTTCGCCATAACCGAGAATTTCGTGGTGGTACCGGACCAGCAGGTGGTTTTCAAGCTTGGCGAGATGATGAAGGGCGGGTCACCGGTTGTTTACGACAAAGAGAAGGTGTCTCGGTTTGGGATTCTTGACAAGAATGCAACCGATTCAGACGGTATCCGGTGGATTGAGGCGCCAGAGTGCTTCTGCTTCCATCTGTGGAATGCGTGGGAGGAGAAGGAAACCGATGAGGTTGTTGTGATTGGATCGTGCATGACCCCTGCCGACTCCATTTTCAACGAGTGCGATGAGAATTTGAAGAGTGTGTTATCGGAGATAAGGTTGAACTTGAAGACAGGGAAATCAACAAGAAGAGCTATAATCCGTGAAGAAGAACAGGTGAATTTGGAGGCAGGGATGGTGAACAAGAACAAGCTTGGAAGGAAGTCTCAGTTCGCATACTTGGCTCTAGCAGAGCCATGGCCTAAGGTCTCTGGTTTCGCCAAGGTTGATCTTTCAACCGGTGAAGTAAAGAAGTACATCTACGGCGATGAGAAATTCGGCGGCGAGCCGATGTTTCTTCCTCGATCGGCGTCGTCGGAGAGGGAAGATGACGGTTACATTCTTGCATTTGTTCATGACGAGAAGGAGTGGAGGTCAGAGCTTCAGGTTGTGAATGCCATGACTCTGGAGCTTGAAGCCACAATCGAGTTACCTTCAAGAGTGCCTTATGGTTTCCATGGCACATTCATTCAATCCATGGATCTCCGGAAGCAGGCTTGATTCGATTTCCGTTGAGACATTTCTCTTCGTTCTCCTTATTTTTTCTTATTTGCTTTTAGATCCTTCTCTGTGTGAGGGAGGTGGAGATTTTTACCTGTGGGATTGTTTGCAGATATGTCCCCGGAATCTCCATCCTCTGTTATTTTCAAGCAGAAGTAGAGGCTCATGTTTCTCTCTGCATTATTTTTTCTTTTTAAAAAATTATTATTAAGTTTGGGGAGTTTTGTGTGAGAGGTTTTGGGGGACCATAGCTTGTAGCTTTTGGGTGTAGTATAGCAAAATGAAAGCTCAGCTGGGTCTCTGCTTATTCTTTCACTTCAATTTTAGATGTCACGAAAAGTGTTAAGAGAAAAAAAAGAAAGATTATGTGTATATCACAAATATAGATTAATATGTGATATATGATATTGTGTAAATTTCTTTCCAGCACAGGTTTCTGCTGTAAATATATCAGAAATAATAGTAATTTCACTTTTTTTTTTAAAATGTGTAGAGTATAATAATATCTTGATTCTTGATTTCCTTCTCCAGTTCTCCCCCGGTAGTATTTAGGATTTTCTGAAACTGAACCAGAACAAAAATGGAAAATTTAAAGAAGTAAAAATAAATAAATAATCAAAAGTGAATACAATGTTCACAAGTTAGGTGCTTTTTGGTTGATGTAGCCTATATTCCAGGAAAGGATACATTAAAAAAATCAGTCTACAGTTATAATAGTTTTGAGAATCTAATTTTGTGGGGATACTCAAATTCAATAATGTGCCTTGGCATAAAGTTTTAGGATTTTAATTTCTAGAAAGTAATGGTAACAAAATAAATTATACAAATATTTGATAATATATGATTATATCAATAAATTTTTTTTAACTTAACTAATTACTTATAAAAGAAAAAGTGAATGATGTAGGCTGTATATAAATTTATTTGTTTAGAATTAATAGATAACTTGACATATTTAATTAAATTATCATCTGATAATTTTAAATTATTAACTTACATAAAATAGACCGTATATAAATTTTAACATATAAAAATATATTTATATAACTATTTAATTTTTTTTGACATATATAACCATTTAATTAGATAATAACTTAAGATTTTTTAAAGTTATTAGTTTTCACTTTTGTTTTAACAGCACAAGATAAAATCATAACCAACCAATCACGTCAAAACAAGTGGTTAATGGCAACCAATACCAGTGACCAGCCCTCCCCCTGCTCCCTAAAATTAGTTGAAAACTTTGTGAGCAAAATACACATGGCAATAATAATAATAACTGTCAAAATCACACAAGAGAATATCATCATGTAACTGATATTTAAGTCAACTTTTGCAAGTGATGATGCAAATTGGAATTTCCATGACAAGGATTTTAACTAGAAAAATGAGACTTTGATATTTGTTGTTGCTCGGTTTGGTTATTAATTGGTGAATGAAATGATTAAAAGAGCTTACAAATAAAAAGTCAAGGAAAATTATTCTTGGGGTTGGGGGTTCTATTGGCAGGATCTGAACAAGTTGACATAACTATATATAGTTGATAGTTCTGAAATACGCACAAAATGCTTGAAAATTCCTTAATTCAATTATTATGGAGAGTATTCTCTCCACGTGAAGAAAAATACTGCATATACCTATTACTCATGAGTCGGTGTTTGGCTCACAATTTTCTCAATCTTCGGATAAAATATAAAATTTAAGATTAAGGATTAAAAGAGTTGGTTTGTGAAATTCGTTCCTGAAATATTATATCAAATAAATTAAACTCTAAAATATTAAAAAATAATCATATTCATTATTCTATTATTTTATTAATAATTCTCTTTAATAATTATTCTTATTAAATGTAGGATTGTCTATATGAAATATTAATCAAACAATTAATAACACCTTAAATTTTTTTAGTGATTAATTTGATTAATAAAATCTTTTAAAATATATTTGACAAAGGACTATTTTTTAAAAATTAATTTGACATCAATCCATAAAATTTACATAATTTAATAAATCTCATACGAATCAATTTAGTAGTTAGAAAACTCATTCGCTTATATATATATATATATATATATATATATATAATAACTCAATGATAAATGCATGATATATTTGCGACACATTAATTTGTTCTATGTCTAATTAAAAGATAATGTAAACATTAAGAAAAAAAAAATATAAATCTGATATTCCTATTCTATGTTGGAAGGATGCATGATGGATGGATTGATGAAAAAGAAAAACAAACTAATAAAAAAAAAAGAGAAGAATAGAAATAACTTAGGATAGGTTGTATAGTTGTGTCAATGTCAAAGTGCCAAGGTGCTTGGAGGTGGAACCAATGAAAATTACCCCATTAAGCAAGTTGTAAGATGAAAGTTTGTGTAATTATATTATTTTCAGAACTAAAATGATGGGCAATTCTGTTAGCAATGTGATTCGGCATGTTCTATGGTAATACAGTACTATCTTTCATGGTCTATTTTTTTTTTTTGTTTTTAATATCTTGAGAAGGAGAAATGTCCAATTATATATGCTTTTGTGCAGTGATGTCAAACCCAACTTGAACTTTGAGTCAGACTCACTCATGCCTTCACCATCATTCCACTCTCTCAGTGCACTTCATCCTAAATATTAATTTTGCATAAAACATTATATATTAAAAACTCTTGCTATTTTTCAGAGATATAACTATCGATGCATATTTTACTATCAATTTAATTTTTTTGATAAAAAATATTTATAATGATATTAGAATTTCTACAATAAAAATATTCTAAAATTTAATATTTGTTGAACTTTAAAAGAAAATTTTTTTAACTTAAAACAAATAAAAAAATTAATTAATATGTGCTATAAGGACACATAATAAAATTACTAATTAAAAAATTTATATGAAAAAAATGTGAAATTCAAGTTTTAATGCGTTTATTACATGTTTATTATAAAACTTTTAAATATATTACTAATGCATTAATCTTATCGTGTGTCTAGGACACATATTAGCTAAATCTATAAAAAAAAAAAATTACTAAAAAATTTATACAAACTAAAAAAATGCCCTTGCATAAAAAATCAGTTAAAGATATAATCATCGTATATCTTCTATTATGAGTTTAAGTTTACGAGAGAAGTAGAGATTTCATGATAATTTGAAATTTCAATTTATACCAACACAAAAGTTATATATTTAAGAAAATGGTTATAATAATTTTTAGAAAACCTGTTAAGTATAATTTAATTAAGAGTATGTTACAATTTTCAGTTAAACATATTATTGCTACATACAAAACATTAATTATTAATCAACTAAAAAATCTCTTGTAGTGATCGTTGATATTTTTCCACGAAAAATTTCTGGGGAGATTACATAGATCTTAATTATATTCAACTAACAATGCAAAGACAAAAAAGAAAAAGGAAAGTCTCTGTTTTATGAGTAAGTTATGTTAATAAGACGAGGCAATGAAATTAAAAAAGAGTGAATCAACTTAAAGTACCAAAAGGAATTACTACAAGAAACTAGAAAGACATTTCTCTTTATGACTTGCTGCTAGCTAGCTAGTTGGTGAATCTTTTTAGTTTTTGATGGGTCCAAAGTTTTGGATACTTGTTCTTCTGTGGAAGGCAAATGAAGCAACTAGGAATGCTTAGTGCTGAAAAGTTGATCCATTTCTATATTTGGATGAGCACATGGCATCCACCAACTTGCCTATGTGGAAGCTAAGCTATAGTTTTTCTATCCATGTCGGTTCTTCAACACAACAATTTCATCTATTTAATTTATTTATTGATTATTGATATTCATCACTTAATTTTTATTTTTCTCTATTTATAGACTAGTGATGCAAAAACATCCAAGAGTAGCTTACCTCATTTCAATTGTATTCATCCATCACTATTATCACGTCCCATTTTAATTTCAGGGACTAATTTATTCGACAGGAGTGATTATTAAAATTTTTTAAAAAATAAAAATTTAAATAAAATCTAATTCAGTCATATTATTTTTAATTTGGACAAAGTCACTTTTAACAATTCGAAAACTCAGATTAGTCCAATCATTTATAAATTTAGACACATAGATTTTTAAAATTGATTTATCAACCTTAAATTCTAACCTCTATAAAAAAAAAATTGAGGGCTGATTTTGAATTTTATTAGATTATTAAAGGTGCTACTGTCCATATTAAAAATGGTTAGACGAGATTGGATGTTTACCTAATATTAGAGATCAGGTATGTCATATGAAAATTTATTGTTTATTAATTTGAAAGATTTACCATTTTTTTTTGAAATGCTAATAATAATGGAAGGGATAGATTGTATTCAAGAATGTTATTGTTATAAATGAGTCATGTTCAATTAATATTTCTCAATAAGAATACTTGTGCATGGATACATAACGCAGCAATGTCTTTGTCATTCTTCAATCATGCATGGTCATGACATTAATTTCCTCAGACCATTTCATTCCCCCACATGTCTCTAAATTTTAAGCATTTAAAAACAATAATCTACACTTATAAATTGTATTAATCTCTTTATTTTGGAAGATTTTTTTCTTCTTCCAAATAATCAGATTCAAATTTCAATTAATGATCTATATACTATGACTTTTTAGTGTACTTATTAAATTAATTATTGAGTATAATAATAAAAAAAACGATTATTACACTATAATTACAAAGTTATTTTATTTAATTAACTTTACCTCGATAATTTTCACAATGTATCATGCATTCAGATACACACTTATTATATTCATATCACCGTACCAATTATTTCAAACAGTGATTAATGAATATAATATTACGATTACCAAACTTTTCAAAGATTTATGGATAGGGTGATGAGGTCCTCGAATGATTTCAAATTCTTAAAATGAACAATGTTAAATAAAATAGTGACTAAACCTTAGAAATTTAACTTACAATTTCAATTTGACAAGTAACCGCGTTTCTTATGCTTTTAAACCCACCAAAACACTTCTAATTAAACTGAAGAATCACATATGGTTGGGTTTCTTTTTTCCTTTTTTTTTTTTCTTATTCCCCTCTCAGTCTAAACTCTAATGCAGTAAAAGGTTGACAGTGATTAGAAGTTTCAAAATTCCGATTGGGCAAGTAACCACATATTCTAACATGGAAACTTGTTAGTGGGAGTTCAAAATTACATAAATTCAAATTATATATTAAATAATAAGAAATAAAATGGTTTAAATATTTTACCCAAAATTTTAACAAAATGAATCTATATGAGACTTTGCATATATTATTCTTGATTTAATCCAAACTTAAGTACTATATAATTTACATTTTACAATTCCAATTTTAACATGATATCGTTTTTAGTAATAATAAATAGTAAATAATGTAAGGCATATCACGAATGCACGCTATTGTTTTAGTGCATGCGTGAAAGCTTTGACAATTAGAAGCTTTAAAGTCTAACAAAAATGAAAGACTTATATGTGTTTTAATGTTACTATTATACCTGAACACAAACCAAATTGCCCTCTCATTTAAACTTTATAAATTCTCAACTCACGATTAGACACAAAATTATATTAGGGAGTCAATAAATTTTTTGTTAATCTATTACCAGAATCAAGTGAGAAGATATTATATCCAATTCAAAATCTTAATGTGTTAAATAAATGTGTCTCTGATCTTATATAAACTCTTCACTTCTCCTTATTCTAAAAAATGTGGGACTAACTCTCACACTTAAATATCATAATAATAATAATAATAATAATAATTGCTGGACTCAAACAGTTACAACACAAACGTCACAAAAAAAAAAGTTACAACAGATAGGTATAAATCTATTGACTAAATTAAAAAAAAAAAAAAAGACCTCGCAAAATAAGTTAGGCAGCAAATATTATATCTTGACCCAAATCCAAGCATCTTTAACAGACTCAACTAACTCCTATCTTATTGGTGTTCAATATATGTATATCACATAGTTTATGGATTTTTTATTTTTTTAAATAAAAAATTTAAAATTTACGAATATATACGTGGTAAAAAATAATTACAAATTTGTTCTGCGATTATATTGGCACTGTTTTTTGAAATTTTTTACACATGTCTCATTGTGAGTGCTAACAAAATATATATAAAAAAATTCCAACTTTTTTTTTTAAATTTCAAATTTTATCCGTTCAATTCAATTTTATCCAACTCTTGGACCATTTTTATTTTTATTTTCTAGTCCATTTAAACAAATTTTATTTAACTCTTAGATCACTCTCATTTTTATTTTGTAATCTATTTAATTTAATGTTTGGAAATATGAATACATCTATCTCAATCCAATAGTTGTGCCAACGAGAGATATGTTAAAATTTTTCTTTTAAAAATATATTTAAAATTTAACTACAACTCATCAAAGTATGCCATTTAAAGAACGGATTATATACAGTTTTGATGTTATTATTTTAATATTATAATTTAACTTAATTAACAATAAAGTACGTACTCAACTATTCATTTCATTATTTATATTTTTACAATTTATTTAATAATTTTTTTATTTTTTAATCAATTTTTACAACTTAAATAGCAAACTCAAGTTCAGATTTTAATCTTATCGAATTTACAATTTTTTTTCTCGAACAATCATACTCTTGATCACTTTCATCTTCATTTTCATTTTCTAATCCATTTAATTCAAACGTTAAATTAAATAGATTAGAAAATGAAAATGAAAGTGGTTCAAGGATTGAATAAAATTGGATTAAATGAACTAGAAAATAAAAATGAAACAGTCCAGGAGTTAGATAAAATTGATAAAATTTTAAATTTTTTTTTAAAACTATCTCGATATCTCTGACGACGAGATATGTAATGACAGGATAAATTTGTAATTATTTTTGACCGCGTATATATTTAAAAATTTCAAATTTCTTTATTTAAAAAAAATAAAAATCCCATATTTTATCCAATATAATGGTAAATAATAGTATACGAATATGACGTTATTTATGACATAGGTAGAATATGATTTTTATATCAAAAGCAATTGTATTTCATTCCATTAGAATAAAAAAATAAATACATAAGATGGTGGGTCCAACTTAGACAACCAAAAAGAAATAAAGAGATGAAAAACTCAACATAATTAAAACATTATATTGTGAAAAACTAAAAGAGAAGAAGATAACACATAAATGAAAAGAAAAATTAATGAAAAAAATATAATTTTTGTTGCTATAAAGAAATATATAAAATTTTATATGTACACAAAAATCGTTTACTTGCAAGGATGCTCTTCCTACTAACTCTCTCAGGTTTAGAAGACATCTCTCTTTATCTAATCATTATATTTGCTGTACCATGGCTATATAATCTGTTTTGCATTGTCTCAGAGATTGTGAAGATGCTAGGGCCATTTGGAAGATTCTTGACCCAAAGGTCTTACAGATAGATTTGAACCTTGATTTTTGTGCTTGGCTTGAGAAGGTTCTAAGAGGGAGAGAATATTTAGTCCCTTCGGGTCTTTGGTGGATTTGGAGGCATAGATGTCAGAAGGTTTTTTCTCCAAATGATGCTTGGTCCATTTCTAAAGCGGCTGCTTTAGCCAGAAACTCTGCTATTGAGCTTTACAATTTCAATTCTAACTCTTTTCTATATCAGAATGTGGAGAACTCTTTTCACTGGGAGCTTTCCCCTCCAATTTTTTTTCAAAGTTAATTGTGATGCAAGTGTGCTCCCAGATAGTAAAAGAGCTGGTTTTGGTTGTGTTTTGAGAGATTCCAATGGCTGTTGGGTGCTTGGTTGCTCGGGTTCCCTCATTTGTCCATTTTTCGCTGCGAGCTTTTTGCAGTTTGGCAAGGGTTGCTTCTTGCTATAGAGGCATGTGTTAGTCATGTGATATGCGAAACAGACTCTCTTGATGTCTTTATTTTGCTTAACAATCTTCTTTCAGATGGTCCTAATTTAGACATGGATATTATTCGAAAAATTCAAGATTGTTTGGTTCGAAACTGGAATGTGCAATTTAGACTTGTCAAGAGGGAAGCTAATCGTGTTGCTGATTGGATCGCCAAGAATGGTGCTATTTCTGATATTTCTCGTTCATCTTGGATTGAACCAGGAAGCTTTTTGCAGAACCTCCTTCTTAGCGATATTAATCGTGTTATTTGAAGCTTTTTGCTCTTTGTTTCTTGCTTTTTAGCTTGTAATTTTTTCAGGACACCAAAAAAAATATACATTTATATAAATTGTTTTGCAAGATTTTTTAACTAAATAATTAGTTATTAGAATAATCAAATATGACACAGTATATTAATCACAATTTTTATAGTAAAATAATAAAATAAATTTAGAAAATACAAATTACATATTTTTATATGGCAACTGATTATATGTGGTTGGTAGGGCTGTCAAACGGGCGGGCCTGGTCCATTTAGGTCCAGCCTATTTAGCCCGGTTTTATACAGGCAAAAATTTTTCTGGCCCGCCCGACGGGTAAACGGGCTATCCCGTTTAATTAATTAATTAATTAATTTTTTAAAAATAAATAAAAATTTTAATTTTTAACTTAAAAAAATTACTTTTGACAAAAAAAAATACCTTTTTTTAGGAAAAAAAACTTAGTAAAACAAAGTTGTTTAATTTATGAATCGGGTTTTCGGGTTAGATAAGATAAAATATAGATAAAAATGCTATTTTTCAAAAAAAATTAAAAATAAATTAAATAAACGGACCAGCCCGTTTAGCCCGCGGGCTAGCCCGTTTAAACCTAGATTTTTTCCGGGTTAAACAGGCTAGCCCCTTTAAGCCCGAATTTTAAACGGTCCGGGCTCAGAGACAAAAGCATGTCCGTTTAGACGGATAAACGAGCTGGCCCGACGAATTTGGCCCATTTTGACGGCCCTAGTGGTTCGGGCACTGGTCATTATTATCCTCGAGTGGAAGGGAAGTTTGATTAAAGCAGTAGCTACAACGATTTTTATCTATACATTGAGCTCTTTTAAACTTCCGGAGACGCTAATAGAGGAAATTCAGCGACCATTACTACAATTTTAGTGGGGCAACGAGGAAATGAAAGGTGAATGCAAACTATAAAAAAAAAATGAAAGGTGAATGTATTGGGTTAGTTTGAAGACCCCTTAAAAACCAAAATCATAAAGAGGGCTTAATTTTAAGAATTTTAAAGCTTTCAACCTTGCAATGTTAGCAAATCAAGGGTGGAGACTTTTACCGAACCTAATTCTAACGAGGTTTAACAAAGCAATTATTAAAGGTTCTAAAATTTTCTCAGAGCAGAAGTTGGCATTAGCCCATTCTGGAGTTGGCGCAATGTTTTAGAAGGAAGAAAATTACTTGAGAAATGAATTTTTTGAAAGATTGGTAGGGAACTCACTATTCGTATCACTGAAGACTCATGGGTTAAAGATTTGTGACTATTAGACTTAATATTGTTTCGGGTTCAAATTTCAAATAAGTTTGGGTTTCGGATCTTATGCTTGCAAACATAACATAGAATTCACGTAGCTAATCAATTCAGTTTTTGATACACACATAGCAACAACCATTCTCAATACACAGATTCATGGAGGGGAGGACAAAATTATCTGGTTGATGGACAAAAGAGATGGCTTCTCTGTTACTTCTTCCTACCAAATTGTATTTCAATTTTATCATCCTCCACTTAAACATCTGCTAGAACAGTGCCAGAATCGTGAGTTATGGTTGAATCTTTGGAAGCTTAAATGCCAACATGAAATTAAAAACTGTTTACGAAAGATTTTACCAAGGCTTAACTATCATGGATCGTTTGAAATGCTCGTCTCCAATCGATCAGCCCTACTTGTCAATGCTGCTCCCATCTTCCATTACTTTTGGGAGTGTCTTGATTCTATTGAAGTTTGGAGATTAGCGAACTTTCCTTTCCCATCGTCTGTCAAAAAACCTTGGCAATGATGGACTAGGCTCGACGAGCTTCTGCGACAGAGACCTTCACCTATGCAGTGACAAGAACTAGTCGCGAACCTTATATGGCAGCTCTAGTGTGCAAGGAACACTTTACTTTTTGAAGAACATCGCCTTTATCCATCTGCGATTCTGGAGGCTGAAACTCGCGCTATGGCGAATTGAAGCACTTCATCTTGAGATCCCCTTT
The DNA here is from genome assembly GCA_036250425.1 of Stylosanthes scabra. NCBI lineage: Eukaryota > Viridiplantae > Streptophyta > Magnoliopsida > Fabales > Fabaceae > Stylosanthes > Stylosanthes scabra. The sequence continues at coordinate 248,998 of JASCZI010271874.1, forward strand.
AATTTTGCATTCTTCTTCTATTACATATTTTGTTTTTTTTTTGAAAAATTCCAATTTTGTCCCTATACCTTTTGTCCTAATTTGAATCATTTATTTTCGTCAATAAAATGCTACCTAGCTTAGATTAAAAAAAAAAACTAATTATCAGCATGCTAAATATATATTTAACTATTTATATCATTTTACCTATTAATTTAAGTTTTTTCTTTAAAAAAATGAAAAATTTTCTAATATAAAATAAAATAAAATTTTATTTCCAAAAACAAATTAAAAAGACATTAAATACAAAAATTTAATTTTTATTTTTGGCACCTACACATTGTTCGTTTCAATAAGAGTCTAATTTGTGATTTTAATGATATTAGCCACTTAAAGTGGCAAACTTCGTGATATTAGCCACTTAAAGTGGCAAACTTGGTGATTTTAACCATGTAAATGGCCGAACTTCATGCAAACGTATGCTATTTGGGTTCTATGAAAAATGTGTGGACCACTTTTACAATTACAATATCATTTCCTAACCAATTGGGACACATGAAAATCATCTCCTAACCAAACCATATGATGAAAGTCCGATGAAAATCCAATGAACCTATATTCAACCACTAACCAAAAAAAAGTTATGATTTTCCTGCAAACAATTTCACACTATCCACATCTTTCATGATCCATGCATTATATTTCATCTTAATCTTAAAATAGATAACCAAATTATATGCTTTAATCAAATAACCACAGGCTTTTTTATTTGTTGATCCCTCAATATGAAAAATTAAGTTTAATTTAACTGTATTATATCCTTTAATTTTTCATAGTGAGAGAACAACACATAAAAATACCAGTGATGGTTATATACTTGGTTGTCTCCTTAACGTTAAGATGGAATGTAATACATAGACCATGAAAGATGTGAAATGTGTGAAATTGTTTGCAGGAAAATCATTTTTTTCATTAGTAATTGAATATAGGTTCATTAGATTTTCATCGTATGATTTGGTTAGGAGATGATTTTCATGTGTCCTGATTGGTTAGGAAATGATATTATAATTGTAAAAGTGGTCCACACCTTTTTCATAGGACCCAAATGATATAAGTTTGCATGAAGTTCGCCACTTTATGTGCCTAAAATTACAAAGTTCGCCATTTTAAATTAATATCATGAAAATCATAAAATTAACCTTTTATTTTGGCGAACAACATGCACGTGCCAAAAAAAAATTAGAAAACAATAAATAATGTCTAATTAATTTTTTTTAAAATAAACTTTTTTCTTATTTTATTTATGAAAATTTTTCATGGTTAATGATATATACGAAGGCATATAATGCATACGTATAACATAAGTCAAGTATAACATTATTCATTTATTCTATTTGGGATCAGGTCTCACTTTCTTACTTGTAACACTAACAACGTTTCTTTGTGAAAATTTCTCAAATTTCGGTCTCACTTTCCCACTCATAATTAACAACTTTTCTTTATGAAAAATTCTCAAATTTCGGTCAAGAAAACAAATCATTATAATATTATTAGAGTCATCTAACCAACATGTGCAAATCCTTTGTCTTTTGTTCCTTAAATTGAAAATTCAAATTAATAGACAAAGTTCTATACTTCTACTTCAGCGTCCTTCTTAGACACGGTGCCACAAATGATCCATCTGAATTAAATATATCAAAGTTAGTAAACTATACTACTCTATTATATTATTATTATTATATCATATTTAATTAAATATATGAAGTTAGTTAACTATACTACTAGAAGATTACAACACAATTCTCAATGTAAGCTAAGCCACTGAGTATAATCCTCAGAAACCATGAAAAACAAGTTCTATGGCTGTACTTCAATTCACTTTGACACAACTGTATTTCATTGGATGACTTAGAATACTATTTAGCCACACAATAACAAAAAGGCATTTTTCAGAACTTATTATTATTGTTGTTTTTTGTTTTGTATTTTTTTCTTGGTCACGTTGTTGTTGTGGTTGTTGTTGTTTTGAAAAGACTGAATCTGTAATGTATCATTATTCACACAAGGTCACACTACTACTGTGTATTCATGTCTGTATGAATGAGAAATGTCAAAAAAAAAAAAAAAATCTTTGTTCAAATTGTCTTCTGATACCTCGTCTATGTAGAATGTATGCCTTAGTGTCACAAATATAAATTAATCTTTGGTTATATGCCTCATCAATATATATACCAGAGAAATTTTTTTGTACAAATTAAAGAATTTAAGACGGATAATTTATAAGTATATATATTAATTTCTGTATCTAAAACTGCAATTATTAAAATACATTTATACATGTTATTTAAAAAATATTAAGTGACCATATATTTTAATTTTAAATATTGGCTAACAATTAGGCAATTATTATATTTTACAAGTTGATATATATATATATATATATATATATATATATATATATATATATATATATATAAA
>JASCZI010271874.1:265429-277078 GCA_036250425.1 Stylosanthes scabra
CTAAGCCTTATTGTGTTGTGTTTAGGTATATAAACCCATGTAGTATTCATCCCTGTAAGTAACACAAAAAACATAATAACAACTAATCACAAAATGATTCAATTCAATTCAGTTACAACTCTTTCTTTTCGTTTCTTTCTCTGTCTTTTTTACAATTCTTGTTCTTCAAGATTTGAGTTTAACATATATCTTTCATTAGTTACACATGTTCTAATTTTTATTGATTAATTTATTGGTTAGAAAATTATTGGTTACATCTACTTTTTCTAAAAGTATATATATAAAACACTATACTTATTCTCTTTTTTTTTTCATTTTAGCTTGTGACAATATTTTTACAGATTAAATTAAAATTTATTGGAAAAATTTCACGAGTTGTCTATCTTAGAATAGACATAAGATATGATTATTACCGATTACCCTTCCTCTCAATAAGGTCACATCTTTACATAATCATGTTTATTGTAATGTCAAGTTCACACATACACCACACCTCCAATCAAAGAAAAATGTGTTACGTTGTTGCATTGAAAGCTACATTTCAATTGCCATTATTTTCCCTTGAAATAATAATTAACCCACTATAGAAAGATCAATTAATTGATCGGGGCCTAATATCTAAATAATAATGACATAATAAAGGAAGAATGGACAAAAATACAAATAAATTATTACATGATAGACTCACATCACATGCTTTCCATGCAATTCACATGTTCTTTATATTCACCGTTTACATTTGTTATAATATATCTGGACGATAACGCTCTTTGAAACAAAATATATCGTTGTAGTACATCGGAATATGTGAAAATAATTCAAGAGTCTCAACTTAATTGAGAAGAAGTTAAAAATTTTCGTAAATTTTCTTTGACATTGTCATTAAGGATTCAAGAAAGATTTAAAGTTATAGCAATAAAAACAAATCATTATTAGAGGGAATCTCTTGTTAATTATTATTATTATTATTATTATTATTATTTGTGAGGGCAACTCAATTAAATGAAGCCAAAAACTGAGATATTAATGGCGTGGTTGATGTGAAAGATATAATAGAGTGTTTAGGGCCACAAGTTTAGAGAAATTGGAAGAATGTATATTAAGGCATCAAAATATACCTTTCTGGGTTTGGGAAGATCCAAAGGGAAGGGGGGTCCTAAGACGGCATTGACAGATAGAATTGACTAATATTTGATAGAGAGAACGAGAACATAGCTTTCTATGCACATGCACACATCCCATTTCCAATTGACCTTTAATTTTTCATTGCGTAGTTGCCATTCTCATTTAATTAGCCTCTCTGATGGGATTTTAAATTGCGGTTGTGGTTGCACTATGTGCTTATTATATAATTGCGGCTATCACAATTCTTCATATTATCATTTTTTTTCTTTTTATAGTTCAAATTTGAGTTTATTCTCATTACTGGATTTCGACATATTTCATTACAATTTTTATAATAGAAAAGTGGTATTGCATGAGACACGTGGATGCTAAAAATATAATTATTCATGTTGCTTTCTCTTATCAGTTTAAGTATTTAAAAAAAATTGTTTCATTATATGAAATTATTAGATAATTAGTTTATTCCTCGACTTAAATAAATGCTTAAGTTCAAATATCGTATTATGTATACACCAAATTTAGTCTTTTTAACTCGGGAGGTACTATATTTTTCAAAAGTTTAAATTTTTATATATAACAAACAACTTATAACTTGTTGAATGATCTAATCATTATTGATTTTTATCTTCTATTATGATGTGAATTGTTGTTTTATGATAAAAGGAAAAAGTAAAAATTAAAAGAAGTAGCCGTAGAAACCGAAGTTTTATAGCAAAACTTTTGTCACAACAAACGGCTGAGTGGCACCACATGTACCAATTGTTCTTCGTTCAACTCTGTTAGGTTTTACTCAAATAATGGAATAGGACTACCGAAACATTTTGTAGTTATCTGATTTTTGTTTTATGAGAATTAAAAAAAAAAAGTAATATATGCTATATAGTTTAGTTGAGGATATATGTTAGATGGAATTTTTAAAGAGGAGAAAAAGTCCTTTACGAAAAGGTACTTAGTATTACTTGCCATTTTTGTTCTTCTAAAGATGTAGGATTTAAGCACATGCTAATAACCGAGAAGAAGCTAAGTACTAATTCTACGATAATATTATATATACTATTGTATATTTGTGTACACTTCATTCTTAATACGAAAAAATATAAATATAAGCACAAAAAAATTATTTTTTGTATTAATATTTATATTTTTTCGTGTTAATAAAAATGGGATGTATGAAGAGAATTCTTAATTATATATATATCATCATATTGTTTTGCATTGTCACCTTCAAATCTTATCAAATCTGTTCAGCGGAAGATACTTGCTGAATTGGGATGGAGATTTTCACCTAATCATCATTCTCGAACTAGTTGGTAGGGTTATTTACAAAAAATTTTAATATTTAAATTAGTTGTATGCTAAGAAGTATAAGGATTATGATTAGATAATATTCCTTAGATGTGCTTAAATAATTTATTTATGGTTTTGTATCTGAAGGGTGAATATGAAAATAATCCAAGTAAATACTTTCAAGATATATACATGAACTTAATGCGAATAAGATTCAAACTATGTCCTTTAATTTATAGGCTATCGTATTCGCAAGAGGTCGGATACGTATTCTTGAGCTGCTACAGCTTTAGGTCCAAAGTCCAAACGGCCATCAGGGAGTTGGACCGTAACAAAATCAAATATATAGTGCACATGCGCACACTATGAGAATAACGACAGATAGTGATGGTTTTAAACCTTGTTTAGTAACAGTTCGTCAATTTCTAAGTATAAATGTGTTGAGAATTATATATTTTGTGACGATTTATTTTAGGCGTTAGAATAATGTAAATAGAAGTATATAACTAACTTTTAGATAGATTATTAATGTGTTATATGATGTAATCATCTTTGTCATTTATGTATTCAAAGTTTTACATTAAAAGGAATTGTGTAACGAACCTACTAGCTTAACAAATATGGATGAGTGTGTGGCAGCAGTGTGATGATTGGTTACCTTCTGAAGGGAGTGGCCATAGGATATAAAGAGATAGGAACAAAAGGGATTTAAAATTGACCATAAATTTAGGGGGGAATAATAAACTCAGTTAATTTTCAATAGCATGCAATGGAGGGTGACGAATAGCATGATGTGTATTATTAGATTACAAAAATGTGAATTAGGTAAGTGCATAAAAACGTAACAAAAGTACCAACCGAAATTCAATTCCCTTTAAGGGTTAAGACCCTACCACCATATAGCCCCCACTTTCCTTACTTAGTATGAGCAATAATTCAAAGAATATATAGAATTCATTTGTCATTTTTCGCCATACATCAAAGTGCTATATTTTTTTTTTTTTTTAAAAAAATAGAGCTTAGGGATATCTATTTGTATACCTTGATTATTTGATTTATAATAAACTCACAGAAAGCTCCAAGTGATCACGTAACACTTAGCTTCTGATGGTAGTTATTTGTGACTGTCACAAATAGCCACAATTAAAGCTAAGCTTGAGGATTTCGTTATTAGTTATAATTCTTATATATAGCTCTAGATTTATTAATTAATAGCCATGTAAGTGATCAAGGATTGAATGTATTTGTGAGTGATCACTTTTATTCTATTTGAATGATAATATTTTTTAATTTTGAACAATAAATTTTTTTAATTTTGAATAATGGTTTCATAATATTAATTCCATAGCACTTCAAATTATATGATGAGTAATAAAATAACTATTTTCTCACTTAGTTACGATAGAAAAATAATAATTAAATAATTATATATTATATATAAAATTTTTATATTCTCCCTCTATCAATTTTTTTAAAAAGAAATTACTATCTTGAATGTCAACAACCGTCCTTGTACTAAAAATTTCAGCTTATATACTTTTCCTTCCCACATCCAACATCTTCAATTGGTGTTCCCTCCACACCTTAAATTCATAAACCACAAAGATAATTTACAATAATAAGCACATAAAAAGATGTTACTATATACAATTATATTCACATGATCCTTTTAATTTTATTAATAAATTAAACATACCGCCACTAATAAAAGTAACATGTACAATTTTTCTTTTCCGGGTTTATTCAATATGGGTTTCATTTAATCCAAAACACAACATATAGTATTATAATAAATAATAAATAGAGAGTGATATAAAGGATGTTACATCATCATAGCATTACAACCTTAAACTGCAGCCTAGGCGCTTATGTTATAAGAAATTGATGTATATATGCTTATTAGAACATGCTATCTAAGAGTGAATACCTAATAACTGTTGAGTCACCATATATATAGAATTGTTGCAAATAGTGACGTCACGTCTTCAATTCGATCGTCATTCAATTCTTCTGAATTGGAGAAATTCATGAACCTTACAGAATTGTACTTAAATCCATTGGCAGATGCTAAAATAGGGCTTATAGCGGTTTCATGTGTTCATGTGTGTCACGTTTTTTGTTCACATGCCCGCCCAATAAGGATTCAGAAGCTGTTTTTCCCTCTCATATAAAGAAATTAATTAATAGTAGAACTCTTTTTTATTTTTTAATGTATCATGATCCATATTTTCTTGTTTTTTTTTTTTAAAAATTTGCAAGAAATATATTAAACCAAAATGTAAAAAAATGAAGACAGAAAGTATTTGGATTTAAGATAATACTCCTAGTACTTAATTAAATCTCATTAGTGACGAATATTGTTATCCGTCGCATAAATTTATCAGTATCCAAAACATTCAAACAACGAATCTAATTTTTTTAAAAACAAAATATTGAGTTACAAAATGTGTTATGGTTTTCACTGTTAGTTAACTTTTAAGTCCTCCATAGATAATAAATGTTAAATGGAAGGGAAAGCTCAAAATTTGATTACTTTCATACAAGTTTTTTTTTTTATTTTTAATTTTGAAAAGGAGTTTTAGTTTATTTACTTTAGGATAAAAGTTACTGGCTAGGTTGAGTAATGAACGAAATACCCTAATTGCATTATTAATTGGTAATTCATTCCCTTAATTATTATATTATATTTGATTATTTGTTAGTCGTGTGCGCGGCCGCTCATGGATTGAGAAGGCAATAAATTGTTGGCCCAACAAATACCCTAAAAATCATGAAGTATTGGACAATTTTTCCAATCAAAATTCAAGAAGAAGGTGAAAGAATATGCAAAATTTGATGACTGAAAACACGGACTGAACCCTAACGTATGCAAACTAATGTTGTGTAGTAGCTTAGGGCCACAATTGATGATCATATAACAAGAAATTTTAAGTTTCGTTCAAATTAAGGGCCACATCGATGGATCAACATTACACACCATCCAAAACTATTACTACTTCAGCTTTCCCTCGATCTATATCTATACGTATATATATTACATCATTCACATTAATCATCATTATTAGAAGTAGGGTTTGTCGCACTTGCAAATATATTGCAAGTTCGGTTGATCACGCTCAAAGAGGTGAAAATGTTGGGATTTAATGGGTGAGAAAGAAAAAATATTATGTGATTTTATATTTTTTTATCTTAATATTATTTTTAGTATAACGAAGACATACACGAAGAAGGAGACATGTCACTTATAATGTTTGAGTATTAAAAACTAGTGTCTTCAAGCACATTTTTATTAGAGATTTTTTAAAAGTTGACCATTAAAATAATATTAATGCAATTTTAATTAAAATGTTGAAAATATAAATAGGATGTTTAAAATTAATATTAGTCACAACTTTGAGATTTTGCTTAAATATTGGGACAGAACTGACACTTTACTCTTAAAATATATAATTGTTTATGTAATTTGATCTAATATATTAAACTTTTAGGATAAGTATTTTCATAATGACCTATGTTAATTCGCACTTTAAACTTAAATGAAACTCTTATAGGAAGGGATGTGTTAAATATATAACGACAATTTAGAAGCTAAGTATTAGATAGCTCGGCCATTGTTCTCTATGTGTTCGAAACTTGACCACAAATGAAAGAATGGACTATATGTTATCCCTATTATCCGCATGCAGCATGAACAACATGTGTTACATTTGGTGTATGTATATTTATGCAGCTTGCAAGTGTGGGCAATATAAATGGACATCATCTTAGGTTGCATCACCTTCAAGGAAACTAGCTATTGTCATTCTTTGACCTCAGAGTAAGAATATGTTTGGACACTCTATATTAACATACAAAATACTCAATTATTATTATTTGTTTATGATTATTAAAGGTTGTTGTATTAGATATATAAGGTTAAATATAGGATAGTAATGATAGGAAGTTTTAATTTATAAGCTTAAATATCCTTCTAATACTTGAAAAAGTAAAAAATTCTAAGGTTACTTTTTAAAATATTAAAAATGTAAAAAAATTAAAACTTTCTCTATTTAAAAGTTAGGAAGATATATAATTAGGTTTATGAGTTATAAGACTCCAAATTATTTTCAATATATAATTATTCGTGTATATCTTTTTAACGGATAAACTTTCACGGTAAGTGGTATCTTGACACAATTGATCGATGTAAGAGCTTTTTTATTAAGAGTTCATCTTTTTATGTTGAATCTCAAGAGACAAATAAAGTAGTGTAAGACAAACAAAAAGAGAAATAATACCTTTGCAAATAAAGATTGACCTAAACTTAAAAGAAATTCTTGTACAAAGGGACGTGTTAGAGATATAATTTTTTTGTGTCTCCTTTTATATATTAATTTATATTTTTAGGAGAAACAATAGCTTTGACAAATTTAAAATATAAGAATATATATTTTTTTTAATAGATACATTTTTTTCATATGTAAAAAGTCATTTTTCCAATTTGATTCTATCTTGTCATATAAATTTATTTGTATTTCCCTATATATGTGTCTTTTGCATATCTCTTTCCTAAGAATTATAGTTACCAAATAGGGTATGAAAAACACATACTTGTTTGAAGAACAAAATTTGTATGAAGTAGGCAAAATATCATTTAGTCAAGATATAATTTATTTCTATCGACTCAAAATAAAAGATCAGTAGTGGATACATACATTTTCTCTTTCTAATGTTTGAATATAATTGTGTCTGTGTATATAAAGGGAATTTTGTATAATTCAGCTTCTTTGGGTAAAAATTAAGAGTTATGGTTGTTAGAAATATTATTCCATCAATTAGTATATTTATAATTATTAATATGATATATCTCATAAATATATAATAGAGTAATGCTAGGGAGCCAACGTTAGGGAGCCCATAGAGAGTCCATGAGTGTAATTAGGAAAATAATGGGTGGTAAAGAGGAAAGAGAAAAGAAGAAAAAAATCTATTGGCCACCTATTGGCTAACAAATTATGGGCTCTCTAAACTTTCTCATATAGAATATTAGGCATTAATATTTTGATTATGATTTTTACCTATAAATAGCTTGTATTTTGTACCTTGTTTCTCACAATTGCAATACATAATTCTCATCAATCTCTCTCTATTGTGTATTCTCTCTCTCTTTCTAACATGGTATCAAGAGGTTAGGTTCTTTCCAGATTTTTTTTCTGATGGGGAATCATCCATGGTATCCTCCTTGAAAAATTTTCAGGTTTATGTTCAAACACTATTTTTATATAGTATCATTTTCTTTCTTGCTCTGATCTTATTGTTTTCACTTGTTGTGGTACCTTTGTGTTCTCGTTCTGAAAGTTTCTCCGGTCTCTCCGTGGGAGTTCCGTCTCTACCTCGACAGTTTTGCCAGTTTCTTTATTTGTGGGAGTTCTATCTCCACCTTGTTATGGCAGTATGCATCTCTCCGTGGCAGTTCCATCTACATCTTTCCGTGGCAGTTCCGTCTGCACCCTGTTGTGGTAGTTCCGTCTGCATCCCGTTATGGCAGTTCCGTCTACATCTCATTTTGGCAGTTCCGTCTGCATCCCGTTTTGGCAGTTTCGTCTGCATCTCGTTGTGGCAGTTCTGTCTGCACCCCGTTGGCAATTCCGTCTGCACCCCATTTTGGCAGTTCCATCTGGATCCTGTTTTGGCAGTTTCGTCTGCATCCCGTTTTGGCAGTTCCGTCTGCACCCCGTTCCGGCTGTTCCGTCTGCACCCGTTCTATCAGTTCTCCACCCTTGTTTCGATCTCTCTATTTATCAATTTTTCAAACTCAAGTTGATACTTGAGTTTGAGGGGGGATGTTAGAGATATTATTCTATCAATTAGTATATTTATAATTATTAATATGATACACCTCATAATATAGGATATTAAGTATTAATATTTTGATTATGATTTTTACCTATAAATAGCTTGTATTTTGTATCTTGTTTCTCACAATTGCAATATATAATTCTCATCAATCTCTTTCTATTATGTATTCTCTCTCCCTTTCTAACAATAGTGAGAAAAAAAGCAATGTTCTTCAAGATTTTTAAAGTGAAAATAATAAACATATTATTAAGTCAGCATCAATGTTGTATTGAAAATTTTAATAAAAGGTTTCTTCATTAAAAAAGTTAACTACTATATCCTACCAAAATTCAAAACACTAATAATCAAATACAGATTATTTCATAATTGTTATAATTCTACTGATATTTTTTTTTTGTCATTATAGTTTTGTTGAGTAAATAATAACTACTACATCGAATATTTAATAGTGTTAAATAATTATTTTATTTTTAAAATAATTTCACTATACAAAGATTCTTTTTTAAATACATACAACCAAATATAATAAATTATTTCAAAAGCAAAAGCAATATGTGTTTGAAAAATAACAATGATTAGGTAGTTATCGATCATAAAATCACTTCACACATATATCTTTATTTGAATAATATGTTAGAATATATGCTAGTGTCTACGTGGTTCCTAAGTAGGCACTTCTTCATTCACATGATGTTAGAGTTAGGAAGGAAACCGTTGCAATTAATGAAGTATATATTAAATAACAACTTATTAATGTTAATTAATTAATTATGTTGTTAAGGCAGTTATGTTGGTTTGTATGTGAAAGGCTGTAGTGATGAGTTGGTTATCTCATCAGTCTCGATCTCATGTTCCAAACTTGACAACAAATTAAAGGCATGGATGGATGATTAGATGCTCTCCCTATTATTATATGCACCATGCACAACATATTACATTTGTCAATAACACCAAATTTGTTGCCACACTATGCAAGTTTTTGTCATTGTTTATTATATATCATTCTAGCTAACACCACCTACCTTAGCTCATATTTATCTAGAATAATATTTAATATCTAGAATAATATTTAATTTATTTATAGAATAATATTATGTTTTCATGAATATTATCATAAAGTCACCTCTCTCAATGAGTTAAGATGATATAAAAGTACACACAAATGATTATATCTTAAATACACATCGATGTCGATTTGATTTTTTTTCGATCATTCATTTCAAGATTCATATAATATTCCTTTTGGCATTGCTATTAAAAATAGTCATAAATCAATAAGTTACAACAAGACAGTACAAAAACTCATATAATATTCATTTCAAACTAATCATACATGAATAATGGTTTTTTTTTAATAAATAATTTTAAATAACTATTTACTAAATTAAATACTTTTACAAATATTTATTTTTTTAGGCACCTTACCTGTTTCCGCTGGCAGAGGCCGAGGGATTATTTTTGGCTGATTCCCGCAGGCAGTGGACGCAAAATTGGTGGAAGCAGAGGTTACCGTAGTCTCTGGCCGCGGGAATGCATTTTGGTAGAGTCCCTCTGTCAGTGGCTGCGGGATTGGTATTTTCAAGTGTCCCGCAGGCAGTGGCTACGGAAATGGGTCATTCTAGTATCACTCGAACACTGCCTGCGGGACTGGTTTCCGTGATCTTCTATATAATTAGGATGTTGGGCACCCTCACATTTCACTCCAAACCATCTAAACACTCTCCCCCAAGCTTTCTTTGTTTTCTCTGTTCTTTTATCTATAATGGATCAACCTTTGGTTATTCGATTACACCCAAATGCCGTCATACATGAGCGGCAGGACGAAGTCTGGTTCCAATCTGACTCACCGGTGGTGTTTCAAGATCCGGATATGAGCACGATGTCGGAGTTAGTGGCAGTCTTCTTGCACCACCTAGGAGGCGGATTCACGGCAATAAGGAAAGTTGGGTATCGATTCTTACGGCGCCAACCCGACGGCAGATTCGTGAATTTGCTGGTGTGGCTATTTAACGATGAACATGTGCGTGTCACTTTCGAATGCCACCGTAGACTGATACCCCAATACGTGATGGATTTTTTGGTTGAGGTTGGTGTCAGCACAGATGGCCCGCCCGTTGCAGCGACGCCTGTCCGCACTGTCGAACCTTCATTGCCGCCGGAAACAGAAATGGCGGTGGATAATTCAGAGTTCGATTCTGAATATTCTGAAAGTACTGGCTCTTCCTCTTCTGATGGCGCGGAAGGTGCCGATTGTATCCCAAAGATGACGTCAGGAGCTGGGTCTTCCCGTTACATCCTTCCCGCACCGCCGCCAATTCCAAGGTTGGACGACGTGCCAAGCTTTTTCCAGCAGCTCGACCTGAACGAAGGGCCATGTGAGGATCCGTTGAGGGAGGGTATGTGCAATGATTATAATACGGACGGCGGTGTAGAGCTCTGAGTTGGGCACAGAATGCGGAACCGGGCAGGCAATCAAGAATTATAGCATTCGGAGGAATGCAGAGTATCGAGTAATTGAGTCGGACCGAACCAAGTACCATTGCCGGTGCAAGCATACGGGAGATGGTTGTCCCTGGCACATTCGGGTTGCTTTGAGACAGAACTTTGGATATTGGTAAGCAATTTGTATCTGTTCTCGTTGGGATTGTTTTCACAATACAATTTATTTCCAATTTAAGTAATTATGCGGTTGTTGCAGGGAGGTTCGCAAGTTTGGAGGCGCCGACACGTGTCTTGCCCCGACTATGTAGGACGACCACTATCAGTTGGATAGTAGCCTCATGTCCGCCGTTATTCTGCCAATGGTTAAGACCAGTCCTTCCATTTCTGTACCTGTTCTCCAGAGTGCTATCCAGCAAGGTTATCACTTTAAGCCCTCTTATCGCAAAGTGTGGATGACGAAGAAGAAGGCCATGATTATTTTATATGGGGAGTGGGAGGAGTCGTATGACAAGGTCCCGCGGTTAATACAAGCTTTTCAGATGTTTCTACCAGGTACGGTGACAGACTTTGAAACAGTCCCTTATTACAACGGCCACTTGTTGGATCGTGATTCGCGACAGTTCGATAAAGTCTTCTGGTCATTTCCTTCTTGCATCGAAGCATTCAAGCATTGCAAGAATTTCATCTCCATTGACGGCACCCACCTTTATGGGAAATACGGCGGGGTGTTATTGATCGCGGTTGCGTAGGACGGGAATGATAATATTTTGCCCATTGCGTTCGCCCTTGTTGAATCCGAGACAACCGATGCTTGGTCGTTCTTCTTGTCGAACCTGCGAAGACATGTGACTCCCCAGGATGGCATCATGGTTATTTCAGACAGGTCTAATGCCATCCGAGCCACACTTAACGACGAGAGGAATGGTTGCCCCCCCCCCCCCAAGAGCTCATCACGTC
>JASCZI010271875.1:12221-35618 GCA_036250425.1 Stylosanthes scabra
AATGAAGGAGGCGTTACCGCGGTGGAGGAATCGAGAGCCATTAGTGGAGAGCGGGTGCCGTTTTGTTGCGTTTTGAAGAGAAGAGAAGAAAATGTGAGTGAGGAAGTGAACGTTACATTGGGAATGAGAGTGAAGAAGAAAAGAAAGGAAGAAGGAAGAGAAAGGGGTGTGTGTGTGTGAGTAATATTATAATTATGATGGTGGGAGAAGAAGAAGACATGTAAGTAAGAGAGGGTGTGTTGATTCTTGAATGCGACGTCTACTATCACGACAAAGAATTGAGATTGTGTGGAAAATTTTTTTTTTTTTTATGTAAGAAAAGAATTCAATTCTATAATAGAAAAAAATTAGAATTCTCTTAGAATTTAATTCTATGATTTGGAATAACTTTATCATAGGAGTAGAATTAGTATAAATTCTTTAATTTAAAATAATTTTTATATAAGTTAAATTATTTGTTTTTACAATTTTATTCTTCACATTCCTTGTGAACTAACCACCATTCATCATCCCAACTTTCATCCATCCAGAAAGTACTCAAATTACCTATTCATCTCTCTTATATCTAGAAAACCCTACAAAACTTGATTTTCTTATTAAATAGGGAATCCAATCAACGAAATAAAAATAGGAAATTCAGTCACAAAGGGAGAAGAGATTGTATGGGGCAGAGGAGGGGATTCCTCAACTGATATCGTCGGCAACGACCTTCTGGTACTCTGATAGGCGAGGAGTCAGAAGGGAAGACGAGAGGTTGTTGGTGATGGTGGAAGGGAAGGGAAGAGCTTGTTGGTGATGGTGGCATTAGAGTGGGTCAGGGGAGAAAAGGAAGGGGCTTGGGCGGTTGAAGAAAAAGATGAGGCGTGGATGATGATGATGATGATCCATACCTTTGTGTTTTTGTTTCTGATCATGATTCATCTCAAAAAAATGATGAAGGTTGAATTATTAGAGTGTATTCAAGTTGGAGATGGAAGCCACGGAGCAAAGCAAACACAATAATGCTGGAGAAAAAACTCACTTTTTGAAGGATAAATTTGGAATAATAAATTGTTATTAAGGATATTTTTGATATTTCAAATGTTATGTTGGTTTGTTGTGAGAGTTGATTTTGAAATCAGACCTCCTTTGCTCTGATTTACAAACTCTCTCTCCCTCTCCCCCTCCCTTTCCCTCTCCCTCTCCCTCTCCCTCTCCCTCTCCCTCCAGCACCGAATGGGAGGTGCCACCATTGTCGTGACCATTATGCCCCTTGTTATGACATTCCTTTTATGTTATTTTTCCTTATTTCTATTTCTAACTTGCAATTTGTAGCACTATTTAGTCCACGGGTAATGAATAACAAATCAGAAGCAATAATAATTATTAACTCTTTAATTTACGAATAAATCACTAGTATTATTCTTAAAAATTTTTAAATAGATAACACTACATTTTTTCTCTGTTAGAATTCATTATTTCTGTGATCAAAATTTATGTGCTAAACTTTATATTTTTTTGTGTTAGACTTTATTATTTCTGTACTTGATGCATTAATTTATTAGGTATTAAAATACATAAATAGGTACATGGACATATGTATCCCTATAATTATTTTTTTAAAACTAATAAAAATATCTTTAATTTTGTTAATAAAAAATATTCCCTTAATTAATTGTTTAAAAACATAATAAAATTATTTAATTGGAAAATATTTTCGTCATATTTATTATGTAATAAAAATATTTTTTTATTAGGTTTTTAAATAATTGAGAGTAATTTTATCACTAATAAAATTAAAAGTCATTTTTAATCTTTTATTAATACTTTAAACCTTTATAGACAATTAAATAATTTACTTTTAATTTATCATTAATCTTCCTTGATAGTTGATAGTAATGAATAAAACATTTTGTGATGATTAGTTGGAAGATTGTTTGTTTAAGGTGTTTATATTTTATTTGTGTTTTGTACCGTACTTTGCGGGATTTTTTTCCTAAAATAAAATAAATAAAAGGGCAAGTTACCACTATATTTCATTCACATTCCAATATTATCAAATTATACCAAAATCAGATAAATGATCAGATTACACCGTTCCTAATTTCTATGGAATCCGTGGCAGGATGTAGGGATTTGGTGAATCTATGTCACCCTGCCGCAGATTTAGAGTTGCAAGAAAAAGATTAGAGGAATCCGTGGCACCCTGCCATGGATTTAAGGTAAAAAATTTCATGAGGAATCCGTGGCACCCTGCCACGGATTCAGGCTAACGAAAATTCTATATAAATCCGTGGCAGGGTCACTTGGATCCAGAGTGAAGGAGAGAAAGAGAGAGAAGTGTTAGAGAGAAAAAGGTTAGAGAGAGAAAGTGAGAGAGAATAGTTAGAGAGAAGTTACAAAAAAGGTAGAGAGATGTGTCTGGCTTTTCATCTTTTCGAATGACAGAGGGCTTGGGGTTTAGGGTTTGGGGTTTAGAGGGGGACATGCACCGACATGAGCCTACGCCAGATATATGGCGTAGCATCATCTTCCGGGTACCCCAAGAATTCTCAAGAATCCTCTTGAGCTTGAGATTTATCTCGAATGGGGCATAAGATTTATTTTGGTCCCTGCATGGGATTTATCTTGACCACTGGGGATTCTTTCATCATTTTTATTCATGTATTTTGTTAGTCAATAAGCACAACGCTCAAGAGGGGGGTGAATTGAGTGTTTAAACAATAATTATAAATTTTTGCGGAAACGTAAATTACTTTGAATATAAATAACTCAAGAGTTTTGCTTAGTATATTTCCAACGGCGTAAGACGAAGCTTACGTTCTTACAAGGATCTTTTACTTTGCAAATACACTTGTATAAATATAAATAACAAGAATATAAAAGAGTTTGAGTTTAGAGAGATAATACACAACGATATATAGTGGTTCGGCACAATCCTTACCTACGTCCACTCTTTCCCAATTGCAGTTGAGAAGTTCCACTAAACCACCAAGCTTCAAGGTGCTTGACAAACCTTTAAACCAAGAGCTTGAGTCGAACACCTCACGGTATCACAAGATAACCCACTTCACTCGAAGTAATCCCAACTTCAAGATTTCTCTTAAGTGTTTATCTCACCGACTATAGTGTTTATCAACGCTCACCACCTTAGAGAATCACACTCTAAGATCACTCAAACAAATAGCAATAGAATTTGAGTAGAGAAAGAATTACAACTCTCAAAATAGAGTAGATGAATACAATTGAAGCTCTATGAACCAATCTTTGGTTATCTCTCAAATATGTGCAAAAATCACTTTGAAATTATGTAGAAATTGAAGTATAAGCACAAGAATACTTAGAATTGATGTTATGTATGAAATAAGGCTCAAAACAATCAATTTATAGACTTCCCAAACCTTAGAGACGTTGGGGAGTAAGTGGGATGGAGCCATTTTGTCAAAACTAGCCGTTTTGAGTGTTTTCAGCACTCTGGAAGCTGGAATCGATTCCACAACTATCCGTTATGGAAATATTCAAATTTTGGCTCCTGGAATTGATTCCGGCAAGGGTGGAATCGATTCCACTTACGCCGATACACTGGAATCGATTCCACTCTGTTCTGGAATCGATTCCGGCTCTTTTATGGCCCAAACGACGCGTCAACTATAGACTATTATATATCGTTTTGAAGCCCCGGACGTTAGCTTTCTAACAAAACAAGAACTGCATCATTTGGATCTCTGTAGCTCAAGTTATGACCACTTTAGTGCACAAAGATCAAGATTAACAGAATGCACAAAGCATTAAACCAACGCCTATGCGTGCAACTTTTGCAATAAAACTAATGCTTATGCAGAAACCGATTTTGCAATTTTTCAAAAACATTTCTTTGGATCTTTTAAAAACATTTTTAGTGTGTGTGTGAGAGAGATAATAAACTTTGGTTTTTGACAAGATTATTACCTAAGTCCTAAGATATTAAACCATCTTCAAGCTTGCGGACTTGTCTTCTTGTCGTTTGTTTGCTTTCAACGCTTATCCTCAACTTCAATGTTTGTCATTCATCAAAACCTAAACGAATGAACTTATGCAAATAATAACATGGTTAACATATTTTATTTCACGCACTAAGCTATGTATTTCGAAACTTCAAAGCGTTATCTGTTGATGTATTTATGAACATATTTATAAATTAATAGAGTTGTGTTATACTTTTAATGTATTTATGTTTTATATTTTTAATGTTTTATGTTTTATATTTATGTATTTTGAAACTTCAAAGCATTATCTACATTACGTAAAAAAGAAAATATAAATAATTAAGCGAACCCAAAAGTTAATTGAAAAAAGACTTCGTACATTACATTTTGCTATGTAATTTTTATTTTACAAACAACAAACGCAAATTAAACAACACTAACGGAATCGTAAATTATTACAATAGACAAAAAAAGACTTCGTACATTACATTTTCATCGTTAATAAACTCTGAAAGTGTAAATATTGACCTGGTATTAAACCATTCAACTGAGGTGGCCATATCTCAACAATGGTTATTTAATGGAGAACGGTCCGACGTACTTTAACCCGGCTGATGTGCAGGAGGACTATCACCGGTAAAAGTATCGTCGGCCAAACTCCTTTAATAATTGCCTAATCCACTCATTCCCAACCGGCTCGCTTTGCTTCGTCGCCTCATGTCCCGCTCTCTGTCCTCCGCCTCCGCCATCTTAGCTCTCCACACATCCTCACCAGGGACCACCACTTGGTATTTATAGGCGTGGCACACTGAATCCTCCACGAACCTGAATTCGTGGCACCCTGCCACGGATCCGTTTAAGTTCATTTCATCATCACCTGAATCCATGGCAGGGTGCCACGGATTCCTCCAATTTTTTTCTTGCAACTCTGAATCCGCGGCAGGGTCGCACGGATTCACCAAATCCCTACACCCTGCCACGGATTTCATAGAATATTGGGAACGGTGTAATCTGATCATTTATCTGGTTTTGGTGTAATTTGATAATATTGGAATTATAATGGTGTAATGTGGTGAATTGCCCTAAATAAAATTTTTAAATCTAAGGCAAATTAAATCCATTTTATTCTTTTTTAGAAAAGAAAATCGGCACTTTGTGCTTTGAACTTTCTCCCACGTGACTAAATCACTCAAAGTTTTAGTAATTATTATATATTTTTTTAAGAGGAAAGTATTTTTTTCGATCAGTCTAAAAACTCACAAAAACCCAACATAGGGGTGAGTAGTGTTTAGTGCAGTCTAACAAAAGTAATAAGGATAAAAGACAAAAATACCTCTAATTTTTTTAAAGTTAGACAAAAATACCCTCCACTTTCCTGAAATACCCATATGCCACCAACCTTTGAGAAAAGTGGACAATACTACCCCTTCGATGGTCTAATCCATGTGTGACCGTTATGAAAGCATGTGATGTGGCTGTCAGCGGCATCTAACTGGCTTTAACGGAGCCAAGTTGTATAGACCAAACTCGTAATTGATATTAAACAGCAAAACAAAAATCGATTCCTTTAAAGGAATGAAACCCTAATTTTGAAGGGTTCATCTAAAAGAGGGGTGTCGGCTTCGTTTTGCTGTCTAATGTCCATTACGGGCCTGATGTTTACAATGTGACCCTGTTATGGTCAGCTAGGCGCCATTGACTAGCTACATCACACACCTTCATAACGGTCACACGTGGGTTAGATCAACAGAGGGGTAATAGTGTCCACTTTTTTCAAAGGTTTGGGGCATGTAGGTATTTCAGCAAAGTGAGGGGCAGTTTTGTCCACTTTCAAAAAAATCAAGGGATATATTTGTTTTTTACACCCAAGTAATAAAGCCAAGAAAGGAGTTCCATCAAGGAAAACCACCTCTAATACAACAGCTAGTAATAACAATAAAATCTCTAGTGATCTAACTCAAAGCAACACTACCAAAGATCTTTCGTTCCACTCGGATAGCTACTGGTTGTGAACTATTATTACTATATTTATCGCTTCTTCAACAGTCAACACTTTGTTTTTAAAAATCTTCTCATTTCTGGTATTCTATGCAGTCTAGATCACCACAAAGAAAGAAATTACCCAGCTTCTTTGAAAATTTCTTCCCATACCAACAAACATCCAGCTATCAAAATAATCCTTGGTGTTCCCGGGCCACACCCATTTTACCCCCACCACTTTAATATATTACACCACAACTTCCAAGCAAAACCGCAATTAAAGAATAGATGGAGTATATTTTCGTCGTCTTTTTCACAGAGAACACATTTTGCCATGTTACAATGTATTACTTCACAAATTAAAAAGTGCTACAATATAAAAATATGTATTTCTTTTTTGTATAAATGTACATATTTTTCATATTTAAAGGTATGTTTATGAACGAAAAATTTTCTCCTAAGTGTCTTCCTCCTAGATCCGAAGAGGTTTGTGTTATCCGATTCAAATGTGTCATAAAGAGACCTAAATATACCACAAAAAGAAAAGAAAAACACTATAAAAGAATTATTAAAATAGCTGAAATCTAGAAAAATTTCAAATCAATAGACGAAAGAAGCTTAAAGAGAAAGACAAAAAAGAGATAGAGGAGCCAATTATTTTCTATATTGGAAACAGATGTTTTATGTGCAAAAGTATTGAAGGGGTGATATACACTACTATTGGTTCAGATATAATAATCCCTGAAAAACGCAACGTGAAATCGTTATAGAAAATGATGGCGCCGTGAAAAACGCATGCAACGTTTTGCAAAATGCACGAAGCATTCGGAAAAACTCACTCGCCGTTTGGAAAAACGCATGCAACATTTGGAAAAATGCACGAAGCGTTTGTTTGGTGGTCCAATAACAAGAGGACACATGTAATGTTGCAGATTGAGGTGTTGGGAAGTGAGGGTTTGGTTGGAAAAACGCAGGTTGCATTTGGTAAAATCCAGGGTGCGTTTGGTAAAACGCAGATAGCATTTGAGTAATTCAACAATGCGTTTGTATTAAAGGATCAATAAAAACGTGACACGTGGCCATATATAGTGTGCGTTTTGCATATAAATTGAAGCTCCATCCCGGTGCTTCCTTATGCAACAATGCGCCTTCTTCTTCCTAGAGAATAGTGAGTGTTTGAAGAGTGTTTTTTTAGTAGAAATAAAGTTATTTATATAAATATGATTCTAAATTTTACGAAGAAGGAAGATCATATTGCTACACATTTAGGTATTCCTGAATATATAGGTAATTTTTATTTTCTAATTTTCATTTAATTGTATTTAATATCTATTTTCAAAATTTAAAATATTTTTTGTTATTTTTTATTTTTTATTATTGTTATTATATTATTTATTTATTTATTTTACTTTTATTTTTTTATTTGTCATTTTTTTATGTTAATCATTGTTAACATTTGTATATTATATATATGGTTATAATGCATAAATTAATTTTAATATGGATTTATAATGTGTGATGATCATGTATATGATCATTGGGGTAAATTACCCAAAGATGGAACAGTAAATTTCACATCTGACACAACTTTTCTACACGCTTCCTGCGTGTTGACTGGTGGGAGAAGTAAGCAGCACTTCCAGCGTGTTGTCAAGGAAGTAAGATTATCAAAAGTCAACATTTTGGCAAGTCCAAAATTACCTATTTAACATTGATCTAGATCTTTCGTCAAGAATATATTTGAACAATGATGGAACCATTTCTGATTAGTGTAACTGAGATTATATGTAATTATATTTAGCTTTGTAATTATGTACTCCTTAGGTACTCTGTCATGCATAGTTTATTAGAATAGATTTTAAGTGAATAGTGCCTAGTCTACATAGTGAATAAGCTTCTACGCATATATGCAATTGATGAAAATAAAAAAGCTAAGTCATTTTTCTTCTTTCATTTTTCTCTCTTGAGTCTCTGCACTCTCTCTTTTCCACCGTTTCACCACCACTCTGTAGGTTTGAACATAGTTTTGTCAATTAGTATATGGCTTAATAAATCTTATTACAGTTGAACAAGAATAAAATTATGAGCAAGTGCTATAAGAAGTTGAACAAGCCACTTACAAAATTTCTGCAACAATAGTCCTTGTGAAATGTTATCCTTATTCTCATTCAAAGAAAACTTATTAAAGTTTCAGCAAGAAAAATCATTTTTTCATTTAGGAAACGAAATGAATAAACTACTTTCTCTGGAAACAATACACCATTAGCTTTTTTTATAGCTTTCACCATGGTTAACACGCTGGAACCGTGATAATCCTTTTTCAACATGCTGCATGCGTGTTGCCTGCTGTCACACCCAATTCCACCTATATGTAAATACATTATATTGCTCCATTTCACAGTGAAACATATGTTGCACTTCGTATTCAATTAAATCAGTTGTTATAATGTGAAACGTTGTTATTTTTCTTAATTTTATTATTATTATTATTATGACCGTGTACTCATGTTATTATTAATATTATTCTTATTTTTATTAAATATCATTATTATTATTATTGTTAATTTTATTATTATTATGACCATGTACGTTCACGTTGTTATTATTATTATTATTAGCGATAACAATTTTGTGTCTATTTTAGCCATCGATGAATCTATGAGGTTGGTTTGAACAATGCAGAGATTCTAAGAGGTTGGACACCGAAGAATCAATCAAGAGGTATGTGTGATGTCACATATTGTTGTTGTTAGGAACATTGCTGCTTCCCGATAAGTCAACAAATTTGATTAACATCAAGTATCTGTTGCTGCTACAAGACTTTAATAAGATTAAGACATATAGTCGGAGATCAGCCTGTTTAGCAAACTTCTACAGTTCACTTTGTCGTGCTTCCCGATATAATGTAAGGAGATGGATGGGGCTCAAAGACTTCTGCTTGTTTGGGCATGGGAACGAATGCCTTACATAGCACCTATTCATGTAAATTATTCGGTTGTTGAGATAGCACTTGCTCACAGGTAATTGATACACCTTAGGTTATATTAATTTATTAGTTGCATTTTATAGTTTAAAATATGGTTCATAAGTATGTAAAGCTCTGACATATGGTACACATCATGTACATACATTTGCAAATCCAGACGTTGGTTAGCACAACAAGCAAGAACATGTTGACACGGAATTCGGTCCACCTGAAAAGAACCACAATCACAGACCCGTTCAACAAGGTTCACAATGAATTTTGATCCTTCTATCATTTCACGGACCTCAAACACCTCATTACGCCGATCAAACCTGATGACTACTATGTTTCCTACATGCCTAAGATTTTCTTCAACTTGCTTTGTAGCAAACTCTAAAAAGCTGCATCAGTTACGAATCCAATGATCAGCGTCGATTGCTTTTCAAACAAACAACTCGTTCAGTTGATAAAAGGTTGCCTAGCAGTAGATGGCATACGTCCTTAAGAACCGAATTTATTCACTCCACCAGGTTCGTAGTCATCTGGCCCCATCGGTGACCCCCATTGAATGCCAAAACCCATCGCGGGAAGCCAATATCCCTACACCAATGAGCATATGCCTCGCATGCTGACTCAATCTTCTTGAAGTTGTCAACGAACTACTCCTTCTCCGTCTTAGAATAACATGTAGTTACGATCAACATCTTAACATACTTATTATTCTCAAATCTCCATAAGCAGTTGGCGCCAATGTGCCTGATGCAATACATGTAATGCGCTCTTGGTGGGGCCCATGCACTGTTTCTTCGTCGTATTGCTGCGTTTATAGACTCATGGCAATTAGAGATAATTCCTACACCATCTCGAGTGATAACATACCGATGCAAATAAGTCAGGAAAAAATCGCAGGCATCTGTTGTCTCTCCCTCTACTAGTGCAAAAGCTATAGGCACAATGTTTTGAGTCCCATCTTGTGTAACAGCAACCAAGAGAGTTCCTTTGAATTTTCCGTAAAGGTGAGTCTCGTCAACCTGGACAAATGATTTACAATGTCTGAATGCTCTTATGCAAGGGTAGAAGGTCCAAAACACCTGCTGAAATATTCTAATTCCCTAAACCTCCTCATCACCTCAGTAAGTTGGTAGGGTATGGATTTTCACCTTTGAGTCTGACATCTTATCGCACATTACCTTCAGCAATATAAGTAGAGTTTGGTAAGAAGTTTCACATCCGCTAAATATTTTCGCCACACAATTTTCCTTTGATAGCCAAGCCTTGCGGTAACTTATGGTATAATTTTTTTTAGATACAAACTTATGGTATAGTTGAACCTCACCTGAACTTCCGCAATTACTGACTTCACGGTCATCGATATATTAGCTTCAACCATCGGCCTTATAACATTTGCAATCGTATTAGAGTCCAACTTAGAGTGATCAAGGGAAATCACCCCAACAGTACATGTGTGTCGACCATTGTACATTCGGATCTCCCAACACCCATTTCCATACTACATACATTTTGTGTAGAACGTTAATGGCTCAGACTCATGCACCATGTAATCAACACCTCTGGTGAATGTGTATTTCTTTATTGCCGATATAACTGATTTCCTCGAGGTAAAGGTCATCCCAATAACAAATTCAGCATCTTTGGGAGTTGCAAATCCTACTCCATATTACAAAGGTTCGTCAGATATTTTAAATAAGAAAAATAAAAAACCAAACTTCAGGAATAAGCATACCTATAGTCGTATATTCAAGAAATATAGGTGCATTCATGGCATCAAGGTTTAAAGCTCGCATCATGCGTGGAATGCCAAAAGAATCATTGCGGGCAAATGTTTGCATTACTTCATGCACAACCAGATCATCCACGTTATTCACATCCTCATTATTGTCACTAAACTCATAGTTTGCCTCAAACTTGTTTTCACTATCGAGGTCGTTCTCTAACTCAGGTAACCTGAGTATGTTTTGCTCTTCCTCCATTTCTTTCCGATGCTCAACTACTTCAAACTCAACATACAACTCCAAAATCGACAGTTAATACCGAGTATGTGGATAAATTTAAAAGAGTGGGAAGGAAAAAATGCTCAGGGGAGGGAGGGTCACCGCCACCGTGTGGTGGGTAAGGTGGTGGTAGCCCTTTTGAGGCTGCTTGAGTGCTCTTCAAAAAATATAGAGTTGATTATTGTGGTAATTAAACTTTTAAAGAAAAATGCTATGTTATTCTGAACCTCCATCTGTTATTATTATTTAACATGTCAGACATCAATTGACACGTTAGTGTGATAATCCTTTAGCAATTTGTTATAATAATTATTTTGTCAAGTTTTTAATTTGCCCAGAGGCCGAATTGGAGTTTTTTGTAACATTAGGAGACATCTCATCTAATTTGCAAATGGTTCGGTACCAAATTAAACGTTTACTCTTTATTATAATAAGTTCATACTAAAACATCATTACTCTATCCCCTTAAAGCATTGCAATCTAGAAATACTGTATCATCATAAATAATTACAACATAACCTAATACATCATAAAATGAAAACTTATTAAATATTCTCAAATGTCATATTATATTGAGCCTACTTTACTTATAATATAACATTTTAATTCATTGAGAATGTTAGAACGGGAGAGAGAATACACAATAGAGAGATTGATGAGAATTATGTATTGCAATTGTAAGAGATGTGTATCACATATTCCAATACATAGCATATTTATAGGCAAAGAGAGAATCATAATAATAATAACCTAATATCCTATAATTATGAGTAATATAAACCTAATAAATCTATGATACTAATTGATACTGATTGATACTAATATACTCTAACATCCCCCCTCAAACTCAAAAAGATTCTTGACAAAAAAACTGTCATAGAGAAATCGGAACTGGGTGCAGATGGAACTGCCACAACGAGTGTAGACGGAACTACCCGAACGGGGTGCAGATGGAACTGCCGGAACGGGATGCAGACGGAACTGCCAAAATGGGAGTGCAGACAGAACAGCCACAACGGGAGTGCAGACGAAACTGCCACGGAGAGATGCAGACGGAACTGCTACGGAGAGATGCAGACGGAACTGCCACGGAGAGAAGCAGACGGAACTGCCACGGAGAGATGCAGACTTAACTGTCACGGAGAGATGAGACTGGCGAAACTGTCGAGATGAAGACGAAACTCCCAAAAAGAGATTGGCGAAACTATCAAGGTGGAGACGGAACTCCCAAAAAGAGACTGAAGAAACTTTCAGAATGAGAACACATAGGTACCACAAGAAGTGAAAAACAACAAGATCGGAGCAAGAAAGAAAAGGACACTATATGAAAATAGTGTTTGATCATAATCTGAAAAATTTTTAAGGAGGATATCATGGATGATTCCCCATCAGAAAAAAAAATCTGGAAAGAACCTAAGCTCTTGATACCATGTTAGAAAGGGAGAGAGAATACACAATAGAGAGAAATTGATGAGAATTATGTATTGCAATTGTAAGAGATGTGTATCACATATTCCAATACATAGCCTATTTATAGGCAAAGAGAGAATCACAATAATAATAACCTAATATCCTATAATTATGAGTAATATAAACCTAATAAATCTATGATACTAATATACTCTAACAGAGAACATTTAATAAGTTTTCATTTTCACGTCCAAACAAAATCATCTTATTTAAAAATTATTTGATAAAAACTTAATGGTAATTCTTGAGATTAGACTAAAATTACATTATCTCTTAATTGATTGTTTATATATATATATTTACATATTGAAAAATAAATTTGGTTAAAAATTGCTTAGATTTTGTTTGTCTGAGGTGAAGTATATAGAAAATTAGTGGAAAAAAAAATGAAACTGAAGTTAATATCTCTTAGTCTAAACAACTAAAGGAAAATTAAGCTCTCATTCCACTTTTTTTTTCTTTTTCTTGTAACTTACTTTTTTTTTTTCACTTACTTTCTTTTTATTTATTTCCTTTCAACCAAACATAAATTTATTGACATTATTAACGTGAAAATTTATCATGTTTTACTAAAGTTTAAATTTTCAATGTATTTATTATTTAACCAAATCGTCAAGATATTTAAATTCAAAGATAAAATTATGATATTTAACACATTAAATTAAAGTTACATGAAATCAATTTTGATTGGTTCTAGTTAGTTAATTCTTCTGTTTAAATAAATATCAGGTATTTAAATTTTATTTTGCAAATATAATAAATACTTGTTTATAAAACGCTTGATTAGCGATTAGATTCGTATGTCGAATTGAAAGATAGTATTAGAAATTATGAAGAAGAAAACAGAAAAGTTAAACAAAATCCTTTTATTAGGTTAGAAAAAAGGGAAAGTGCCAGAATTGAAGAATTGGGGAGTATGTTGGGGTGATGATGAAAATAGAAGATGGTGAAAGGCTGTAATGCATGTGAGTGAGTGAGTGAAGTTGTTAGGTTGTGAAGCTGAAAAAGGTGGCCTTCTATGCCCACGGACAACGAGACAAAAGTCAGTAACTAATAAAAGAAGGGTCACGGATTGCTTCACTATTCCTAAATTTTTAGTATTACTGTTTCATCTTCTTACACCTTTGGTCATCTTTTTAATTTATTTTATTCTATCTCTGTTCACCTTAAAAAACAAATTAATTAATGGACTCAATTGATGCAGTCGCAAGAACAAACCGAACTGATCAATTCGATCGGGAAAATACCGATCCATTTCAAACAAAAAATCAATTAGTAGTAAACGAGTCAAAAAGCTGGTCGAATCAGCGGTTAATCAGTAAATTGATTAAATTAGTCCGATTTTTTCAATAGAGAAAAACTGAATTTTTAAAAAATTAATAATATTATATTTTGAATTATTTTATATATATTTAAGTAATCGGTTCGATCATAGTTCTTTCTCGTTAAATTTTTAAATAATTGAATCAGTCACTTTACTTATTTAATGATCGATTCGATTCTCGCAATCATTGATGCAGATTATTCTGTTAGACTTCCCATTTTCTTTACCCAGTGTTCGAAAACTTCAATATACACAAAAAAATTAATTAATTGACTCTACTAATTCAACAACCCTAAATACGTTTATAATCATCAATCACGATTAGAAGGGTTAAATTTTTCCCTAAAACATAATTCAATTTTTAAATTTGCTTTCGAAAAATTCTATATAGTCATTAAGAGATATAAATACAAATCAAATTAATCTTTTAATCAATTAAATAATTACAATTTAAATTATACGTGAATTGAATGAATTATCTATTTGCAAGAGACTTCAACGTTTAATACAATAAGAATATTATTGTAATTCATTATGGATGTTATAGCTCTATTGAAGGGTACTTACTTCTAGTGGTGAGCATAGGTATAGATAGTCCAATTACCCTGTCAAAATCAAACCAATTCGATATCGGTTCCATATCCAATGGGTAATTGAGTATAATTGAGTCAGATTCAAACCAACCCGACCTTAATCCGTTCAGGTATTAGTTTTGATGTCACGATACTCAAATCAACCCGATTACCAATTAGGTTTATATTAATTTTAAAAAATAATAAAATATTATAATATATATACAAGTTTACTCTTTCTAATTCAAATTATTATATTTATAGTCACCAAAAAATTTTATTATATTTATTAAAGTATAAATTTGATAATATATTACCTTTTATTAGTTTTTTATTATTATTTATTATTAACATAAATATTTTTCTTATATTTTTATATTTTTTTTTCAAAATTTTATTCTTAATCGAGTATCCAATTACCCAAACCAATTCAACCCGGATTTAATTGGTTCGATTTGGTTCGGATTCACTTGTTAAAAATCTCAAATCCAAACCCATCTAAACCAATTAAAATTTAATCGGTTCGATTCCTATTTTCTCCCAAACCCAAACTAATCCAACCCGTATTCACCCCTATTTCCTTAATTTTAGGCTTGATGCTTCAGAGAGGTAGTTTTTTTTTAAGGAAGAAACGGTTTCTTGCTTTTTTTTAATTCTTTTTGGACTCTGTTCATTGCTTTTATAAGTTCGGTTGTTCGAGTAAGTCGGGTAAGTTTGACGATTCGACTCGACCTCCAGTTGGGTCAAAGAAGGTTCTGCCAATTAGTCTTAGTCTGACTCTAATTGGGCCATCTTCTCTTCTACCCATCTCAAAAACTTTATGTAGCTTTGTTATTTCTAAGCCCAGGCTAGTGTAAAAAAAACAAAAAACAAAAAGCCCAGGCTAGAGCAGCATTCATTAACCAGAAAACAATGTTAAGGTAATAATCTGTCTCTTTAGGCTTGTATCTAAGTTTTTAAGTGGATACTCTAATGAAAATTTAATAATTATTATTATGTAAATTATATGGTAAATTTTAGTATGTTATAAAAGATATTATTTTTATAAAAAAGTGTTACACTCACTCCAAATTGTTACTTTTTTTTAAGTGGCGCTTATAAAGTGCGACCAAATAAAAGATCCTCTTGAAAAGAAGTTTTTTACATCTTCCAAATTTTCTAACATTTCAAGCCTAATCCAACTTTTTTTTGGACAACTAACATTTACTAATATGGAATATCAAAATTTTGTTCAGTGTTTATTACTGTATACAGAGCCACAGAGGCTTGCTTGCTAATGAAGTTGGGTTATATATGAATTTTTTTTTTTTTTTGGCGAAAGGGTTATATATGAATTTTCGGTCCTTGTAATAATATTATCAGTCCTTTCAATTATCTATTTTTTTGTTGACCCTTTCAATTATCTATTAATCCTTATATGTGCATAACAGCAATTAAATGCATTTATTTATTTATTTTAATCTGATACAGTATTGTTCATACCAGCCCAATAAGCCCAAGATTGGAGGCCCAACCCATGACGAACAGCCCATGTTCCGACTTGTGTAGGAGGAGTTCCGACTTATGGGGCATCCTCGTGATATGGATGCTGACCTGTAAGCTCTGTGAAGAGATGGTGCCGACCTAGGATTCACCTCGGCAACTAACCCGACTTGGGGCAACAAGAGGAGAGGTTACATCTCCGGGAAAGCAACTCAAACCACTCTGGGCAGTTTCTCCACATGACCTAATAAACCGCCCCATGATTCCCCACATCTCGTAACGGCAAGCGGATGAAGTTCTATAAGTACGACCACAAGGTCTCAATATCAGGTATCAAACACTTACCCAATTTCTATAACTTACCACCTGCTAAAACTCTTGCTGACTTAGGCATCGGAGTGCCTTGCAGGTACCCCCCAACCCGTTCCAGCGGAGGCACACGAAGGTTTCACTTTGGGCTCATCGAGAAGCAAGCTTCTGGGTTCCTCACGTAACAAGTATATATAATTTTTAGAGCATAACAATCAAAGAAAAAAACTTGCATGATGGACCGAAACCATAAATCACGAATTTTACAGAGACCAGTTTTTTTTTAATAAATATTATATAATTCTAAAATAATTATAGATAGGTTCCATTTAGAGAAAAATACCAACGAAACCCCTGACAATTATATCGAAAGACAACGAGGCTCCTGATAAAAAATACACAAATTCCAACCCTTGTTTTTTTATTCGTGAGACTTTTCGACCCCTATTTTATTACATTATGAGGAGGCTAAAATGTCTCAGGAAATAAAAGAACAAGGGTTAGAAGTCTCATAAATAAAAGGTAGAGGCCGAAAATGGTGTGTTTTTTTATTAAGGCCTCGTAGTCCATCGTGAATAATTATTAAGAGTCGAATTGGCTATTCACTCTTCTATTTATAATCAAATTATTTAATAAAAATAACCAATTAAGTTGCACTTAATGAGACTCAGTAACAAATCTAACAATGTAACTACCACGTATTGATCACCATTGAAAATTTCATCATGAGCAAAGACATACATAGGAAAAATGAAAAAAGAAAAACAGAGAAAAAAATAGGCTTTTGGGTTTGGTCATCAATTTTATAGGGATTAAAATATTATATTTTTAGGAAAACTTCTATAATAAAAGAGGTTTTTAGATGAATAGAAGGATGAATGTGTATAAATATATTTTCAAAAAGTATTAAAAATTAAAAAAAAATATTAAATGTTTCGGGAGTAAACAAAAGCTCTTACTTATTTGAGTGGCAAATTATTAATGAGAATTTATGACAAAATTATTTTAGAATATGTGACATAAAATGACACATTTGCTCTTACACTGCCTAATAATAATAACTCAAAAAGTAAAATAGCATATTCTTCTAAATAAGTATTTATTTATAAAAAAATTCCATCTCTTTGTCATTTTACTTGTTCACATATCCATTTTAAATTGATAATGTCATTATCAATTTAAAAGATATTATGTTCAACACAAAAATATTTATGACAAAATTATATTTTACTAAGTTAAGAGTGTTATATATTAACTCGGAACTTAACCCAAAAAAAAAAACAATAATAATAATATGACAGCTATACATAGAAGGAATTATATATACTTCTAACTTTGCCACCATGGAAAACCAAAGTGTCAAGTAGAAATAAAAAAGTATACTATGCATTATATCAACACCAAGAGTCGAGTAGAAATAAAATGTATACTATACATTATATCTCTCTAATTTTCTATAGCTCAATGTGGACCATAGGTGGTGACCTTACCATTTATATTTATACCATTATTTCAAATATACGAAATTATTCATGTATTTTATATCAAACTTTTATGATAATATTATATTATTTAGATTTCATATTAACAAAATCAATAATGAAGACTTAGAATTTTAATTTTAGCCTTTTATATAAATAAAATTAAGAATCATATTATAATTTTATATCATGCAGATTTACCAGGTCTCCATATATTTAAGATTCCTTTTCCTGATTCTGTCATCTTTATTCGTGGAGCAGATCCACGTCCCATAATGGATAATCCTCACGTTTTAATGGGTTATTCTTCTTCTGGCGGTAGAGGTGGCTTAAAGATTTAGGAAATGGAATAACAATAAGAGTGCCCACCCTACCCGGCCCCTGAGAAAATTTTTGAGGGACCACGAGGCCCCTAATAAAAAAAAATACACATGCTGGCTCCTAACATTGACGAACGTGTGACAACGAGGCCCCTCCGTCAGTTTCCTTCATTGTTGGGTTAACAGCAACTGCAAACGTGTCATATTAACTCATGTGTTGGCCGTTAAGTGACAAGTAGGACTCTAACATAGTGTAATTGAACAGTTCGGCCCTTGATAATTACAATTAAGACCCATCTTCTTCTTCCCTCAATGCATGAACCCTAATTCATCAACCCCCTATACTTCTGCAGAAAAACAATTTCTTCTCTTCCAACACCTTAATCTCCCATAAGTTTTCACCTCCAAAATGTCATTGTTGGAACTATGCTATCATCTTTCAATCTTACACAAAACTTAATTCAGATAAGTTCTCCATTGGTTTCCCTTAATTATAATGTATGGGGGAAAGCTATGCTATTATCTTCATTCATGCTTAAAGCTTTTTTTTTCTTTTTTCGGTCTGTTTTATTTATATTGTAGAATTATCCTTTCTCATGGCTCTACCCACCCCTTTTGATTCAATTTTCAGACAACTCAACCACATTGTAAGTATTTCTACTAATCGAATATGTTGGTTGAGGAAAATTATTGAAGGGGATTGTGACAGGAACGACATCTTCATGGCAAGGAGGCTGAAAGAGCTTGAGCTAAGTGTTTTGGAGTTGAACATGGAACTAAACTTTAGAGTGAAGAATGATATTAGAGGAGTTCAAGACAACAAGTGTTTACGTGTTGTGATTGTTGGGTTAATTAGTATACTACTTGTGTTAGGAATTAAGTGTTTGTTTTAGATTCGGATTAGGCATTGATATGTGAAAATATGTGAATTCAAGGCTCTAGTGATATTGTAATATATAAATATGCATTCATATTTATGTTGAGATTATGCAACTTATGAACATTTTGCAAATTGAAATGGTTATGATGAAGTGAAAACTTGGTTGGTAAGAAGTTTTCTGTGAATAAAATGCTTATTACTTGATAGCAATACTTGCATATATTTGGGATTAAGGCATTGAGCAATCTGTAAAGGTTATTTATGGTTGTAGGACCAAACAAAATTTAAAAGTATATAAATAATATGAATATAGATAACATAATATTTATCATTCGCAGGGGTTAAAATGCCATTACTAGCAACTAAACTAAAGGATCCAATAAGAACTTGTCTAATACCATTACTAACAACTTTTAGGTTGGTTGAATATAAAAAAAAATCTCAGTCTTGTATAATCATACAATGAACTCCGCAGCATACACCACTTGAGATAGTACTCACTACTCATTCCCTTTATCAAAGAAAAAACTAAGGATTACAATCTGCTATCACTCACTCTTCTTGGAAGAAAGTAACTTTCTCATGGCATCAGATTTCAATTTGCATCCAAAAGAAAGTGCTTTCATGAATAACTCATTAATTTCTTCCTCCTTCTTTTCATAGTAGAAACCAATAAATATAGTGGTAAGTCCTGTAATTACAAGAACAGAAACAATCATCATTATTCATTACCAATTTACCATCAACGAATTTCGGATTCAAACATATTAGTATTACTCTTTTGTAAATAACCATAATATTACTAAAATTGTTTCCTTAGTTGGCTTTTAGGTGTGTTAAAGGCACGACAATCATTTCAGAAACATGAAATCTATGCACTTCAAATATATATAACTTTTTACATAATCCAAATTGATAAGGCTGCTTAACAACCTTGCTCATTTTACTCTTCAAATTGATAAGGCTACTTGACTACTTCCCACCAACATTAAACAGGAACCATAAAATTTTCCATCAACAACATTAAAATATAAAAATTCAAATTAGGGTTCGAAATGTGTCATACACTTCAAACAGCAACAATCGTTCTTTTCTACCGTGTGAGTTCCCACACCAATTTCACAACATGAATAGTGAAAGTGAAAGAAAGATAGTGATATTATTTACCTTCACCGAAGAGGGACATCGTCACGGTGCCGTCAATCTGTCATCAGTGCCTCCGTCTTCTACATGGTCAAGCTTCATCAATGGAGAGAGTGGCAATCAAGAGTTAAGGCTTCGTAATTTTTGAAAAGAGGAAAGAGTGTTTCTGAACAAAGGAGGAAGAAGAGTTTCGTTTCTATCCCCCTCTCTTTATAACGATGTCGTTTAGGAAGATTATTAGGGGCCAGGTTGACCCCGTTTTAACTTTGCCATTCCAATATGTGACATAATGTCCACATCATTCCGTTTGCACTCCACGTCTGCAAACTTCGTTAATGTTTGGGTCATCCAATTCATAGAAGGGCTAACCTGTCTAACAGAGAATATGTTTAGGGGGCGGGTTGAGACTATTTTTTTTATTAAGGGACATCTTGATTTTCGAGGTCATTATTAGGGGTCTCGTTGGTATTTTACTCTTATTATTACCTTGACGAGGAAATGAGATGATATTTGGATCCCTAAGTGGTGGTGTAGGAAATGAAATAACTTCACCCTGAATATGAATAATAATTGAAATACAACCCTTATCATATTGGCTACCAAAATACCCTGCATACACAATTTACTTTTTAAATTGATATTATATTGGTGTATCGTGTATTGCGCATATATCAATTTAAAAAAAAATGTAATACTAATATGAGAATTACAGCATTTTTAAAATGAAAAGAATATTTTGGTAAGGGCAAAAAGAGAGCTTTAGTAAAAATCTTTTTGCTTCTAATTATAAGAGTTTTTGCCTCTGTCGAAAAAGTTTTTCTTTTTTTTTGCGTTGAGAGAAATGTTCAACTTCAAAATCTCTATTAGGGAAAATAAACAAATGTCATTTAAACAAATATTAAGTTAAATAAACAATGAAACTAAAGAGTAAAGAGGAAACTTACCCATAGGAAGTTGGATAATCAACATATAAGAAGATAAAAAAAAATGTAAACTGAAGAACAGAGGAAAGATATGACTTTGAGTTAGTCATAACATTACTCCTTAGCAAGACAAATGAAAAGGATACTATTGTGAATATGTAAAATACAGAAATGTAATTTCTTAATTATATATATAATTTGAAAAGCCAAAATAATAATACAAAATTACTTTATTCAACTTAATATTTATAATTTCATATATATAATATCTATAATTATATATTTATAATATTTAAAATTATTTATTTGTTTCAGAAATAATTAACGAATAATAAATATAAAAATTTGGATGACCTGAGTCACTTGGCCCATGTGGAAAGCTAAGGGTTATTATTATTATTATTATTTGGTGACCAGCTAAGAGTTAATTAAGGAATAGTATATTATAGGAAACGGTTGATGCGTTTTATAGTATCATATTTTATAATATAATGTGTTTTAGTGCTTTTAATCGTAAATCATCTTAAATTGATTTTAATTATAAAATATTTTATAATTAAGATCAATAGCTAAAAATACTGAAACACATGATACCACGATTTAAATCGTTTTTTATACTATACGTCAATATTATCTTTATTGATAGAATGTAAGAAACAAATTCAAAGCTTTATGTTTTGACATGGTAATAGACCATAGACGTTTTATTAGATAATAATATATAATCTAAAAATAGAGAATATTAATAATGTCTATTCGAAATTCTAGGTTTCAAGCTAACTAAGAGAGAGGAAGAATTAAATGGCATCAATATCAATTTAAATCAATGTTAATTACTTAAAGACCATAAACTTAAAAAACAAGAAAAGAAAACACAAAGAAACTTAATAATAAATTAAAGGCTGAGAGGGTGTTTAGCACTTTGAAAGCTGAGGGGGTTTTTGATGACTTTGAAAACACATATAAATAGGTGCATATCATATTAGAAGACATTTAAGTAATTTTATCCATTGATTGATTTCAATTTGAATTTGAAATCAATAGCTAAAATCATATAGCTTTATTCCGAAAATACTTAGAACGCTTTCAAACATATAAATCTATTGTGCCTGCATTCCAGCCACGAGATAATGATTACCGAGTAAATATATTTTCTTGATCAGAAGACATGACCCTAGCAAAGTATCCTAAATACAGAAAAATTAGCATGAGTTGAAATTGTCATTAAATTTGTGTATCTAATGTTTGATTAAACATTTGACACCATGAATAACACGGTCGGTGGAATACTCTCTCAAAATATATTACTTGTCTATCTGCTCTTATTGTGAAAAAAACAAAAAACAAAAAAGAGGACCGTGCTTCTTCCACTATCCACTGTACATTCCATCAATCTAAGTATACATTATTTTCACAACCCTTACCCTATCTGAGGATGGATAACAATTCCTCAAACAGGTTGAATGGGAAAATGGTTTGAAAAGAAAAAGAAAGAAAAATAATTAATAATAAACAGTAGACAGAGGGCGGGAAAAAAGACAAGTTCAAATGATTCAGGTATCTAAAAAAGAAAAGACTCCTCCATGGTCTGTGTTACTGGAATATTCCTGTGATGACCCAAAGAATGTCTGAACGGCTGACTCGTCTATCATCTCAACATTTTCGTCGTAGAGAACATAGATAGTATACCAACTTATTTTCTATCAAAAGGAGCCAAACAGATTAAGCCATTTAAACATATCTACTACACAGAAAAATTGAAGTAGCATAGCTCAGCAATGCACTAAGGGACCGGAAATGGTTGAACTCCCAATTTACCTTCAGTAAGTATATACACAGAAAAAATATCAGCTACTGTTTTCAATATATATATTGTGCTAATCTTGGTCACCACCTTCAGCCAACTGGATTTGCAAGGAAGGGAGTTTTCTGCCTCTCTGAAGAAGGATTTTCCTTTGAAACTCTCACTTTGCAACACACTTCCCTCTTTATGCGTCTCCAACTGGAATTCACTATATGTGTTTAATTAAAATAAATAATATTTTGGTGTCATACTTTCTTAAAATATAAAAAATTTCAACTAATAAAATTCATTTTTGCTCATCATGACTGAATGCACAAATTCATGAACTGATTTGCTGCTAATCTCTTTCTTGTGATTTAGGAAATCTTGGTCAGGTCACCACCTTCAGTCAACTAGATTATTTACGTGATCCCGATTGATGAAAAGAGAGCTTGCTACAGATTATTTACATGCGCTAACTGTAAATTTCCTTATTATACTTCTTAAACTTAAATTTTGATATACTAAAATGTTTTACACAATTTTTATAGATGATCATGTGGTCAATATAAAATATTATTATTTTATTTATATAGATAAAAAACTTATTAATAAAACTTCAAGAACAGCAAAACCCATTGATAAATGGTCAACAATAAAAACACCATGGGATATTACATGCCACTTAAATTCATAGACTTCTACATGGTTTTATTTAGGGATATATATATATATATATATATATATATATATATATATATATTTGTCTTAAATGAGAGTCGAACCCACTATCTCTTACGATATGAGTT
>JASCZI010271875.1:35705-63021 GCA_036250425.1 Stylosanthes scabra
GACTTATTTAGGGATAATAAAGTGTGGAGTTTAATTTGATAATTATAATTAATTAATTAATAAGGACGAAGAGCTGGAATATTGCCAGGAGGTTCATAATCACAACAAACAATGGTTCCTGCAAAATTGTCGCATATGACTCTAGCGCAACCTACAACAGTAGTTGTCTCCCAAACAACTTGAGTATAGCCACGACATTCACCACCAACACATGAGTTGGATATGTGGTTGTAATATTTTTTTTGTGCCACCCATGTCTTCACTGCGTCAAATCCAGTGAAGCTTTTAGATCCCTTTTTGAGTGCAATGTTTCGACCGATGCTAACGTGCGCCAAGGCTACCCCCTTCATGCAGTCTTGTTTGTGTTTATCTAAGAAATGTTGAGCTTGTTCTTCAAGGTATGGGTCCCACTTCAACGGCCAAACTCCAACATTTTCACGTTCAGCGTTGTGAACGGCAAGATAGTCTTCTGGCGAGTTTTGTGCTAATGAACCCAACGGAATTACACTCAAAATATTTATTAGCACTACCAAAATCTTCTGGACCGTTTCCATGTATGTTTCTTTTGTTCTATGATGATTGCAAAAGGGTAAAGGTTAGTGTTAAGTGTTGGATTATTGTTTTATTAGCAAGGCTGGCTTTATATAGATACAGTGAGACAAAGTATTTATTTATAAAAAATGCTATTTACACGTTAAAATCAGCTATTAAAATTAACTATCACATGTATATGTATATGTATAAATATATGTATAGTTTAATTTATTTATAATATATATTTTATATTGATGATTAATTTTAGTAATGATTTTAGTGCGCATCTAAAATAACTTATTTATTAATATTTTTTAATGCAAAATTTGACCTTTGATATACTTCAATGGATACATATTGTTTTTAAAAAGGAGACATGTATGTATCGATTTACTAAAGGATCAATAATGTAGTAACAAGTCTGTTTATTACTGAAAAGTGATGGGGTGCTGGGGAAGGGAATATACTAGCAGCCTTACCCCTACTTTCGTAGAGAGGCTGTTCGAACCCACGATCTCAAACTCCACGGTAAGTGAGCTTACCGCTGAGCCAAGCCGGCCCTTCATTACTGAAAACTGAATGATTAAGTAAAAACAATGTCTTTTTTTATTTATTTACGATATAGTCTTTTTTTTATAGTTTGTGAAAAGTTTTAAAATACTCTCAATTTTTAATTTGATTTAATTTTATTTCTAATGTTTTCAAATAGTTTAAAATTCACCATTACCATCAAATTTTTTATATTCAACATATGAACAAAATTTATTTTCCAATTTTACTCTTATTTATATGCTATTTATCCCCACCAATACCTACTAAATGTGATGTTTTGTTGGATTTTTGTAGAAGTTATGGCGGTAGCGTGAAGAGGGGAAGGAAGAGATGACGATGATGGTAAGTGGTGGTGGTAGGAAGTAAATCCGGAAAGGAGAGTGATTTGAAGAGAAAAGAAAATAATTTCATTGTGATAATGAAGAAGATAAATAGTATTTTGAAGATAAATTTGAAAAAATATTATTAACCATACATTACCCGATATTTAACAATAAAAGTAGAAATAAAACTAATAAAAAAAAAAACTATTCACTCAACAAGATCCAACTTAAATATTTTACAATTGTCATCTAATAAAACAAAAGAGAAGTCTAAAAATTTGAGGATTTTGTATTTAAAGAAAGTAAATATTTTATTTACCAAAATAAATAAATTAAAAAAATTTACCAATTTGAGCAGCTTTACTAGTGTTGCGACCAATAGCCGTGGACCGAAATTGTTGCAATCATGTAGGCTAAGGCCGCAACACTGCTGATAAATTTTAACACGGAGTCACGCGTCCACACGTCACTCACTCGTGAGACATAGTGGTGTCGCAACCTTTGCTCGCGGCACTAGTGCTGAACCAGCACACGGGTGGTGGCTGCAGCACTGGCTTAACGAAGCCCTATAGAGAAAGAAACACATAATGCTGCAAAATTACTAGGAAGAGGATGAACCTACCTTCATTCAACTAAAAGAAAGAAATAAGAAAAAAGAAAAAAAAACGCATCATTAAAGAAGACGTTTTTGTGCTTTTGTAGCAAAATTTCGGTGTAAAAACAAAGAAATTTGTGTATTTATTAAGAAATTTTGGTGTATTTTTATTCTAATAAATTCTGCATAATTCAAACAGTGAATTGCCTCAGTCAAACAAATTTCAACCAATTCTCAGCCCCATTTTCTTAATAACCAGCCAATTAACCAATGAGCTCAGCAGCAATTTCATCCATTAACTCAACATAAAATAAACTAAACCGGTTCAAATGAATGCAACATCAATATTATCAGTTCAGTTAGCAAACTCAGAACACTTCCCATTTCTCAACTAAACAGTAACAAACAGCGAATCGTCAAATAAATTCACAGTAACTTTCACATCAAATAGCTCAATCCAAACACTTTTCAGCAACCATTAGTCCATTACAGACCTGAATCAACTACAAACTATGTTCAGCTACCTAACCACCTAAATCAACTAAGGACATGTAATTAAACTAAACTAATTAAACTGAATTTAAAATAACTAATCAATCCTATTTAACAAGAACAGTAAAACAACAAAATAAAAAATAAAATAAAATCAACCTACCTGGAATGAAGAAAGAAAAGAAGCAGAAACAGGGGAGATGAGACTGCTCAACGGCACTGTGATGTCGCCGGAGCTAGAGGTAGACGCAAGGAGGACGGTGTGTGCACAGTGGAAGGACAAGACGCGGCCTCCCTGCATTGTGTGGGAGAGACGTTAGGGAGGAACCAAGCGAGGGAACACAAGATGAAAAAACACCACATCCAACTCAAAACCTTAAGATGTCAAATAAGTGGATCATTTATCTTATAAACTTATCACTCCTCTCTGTTTCCTTCGATGTGAGAGTGAGACTAACTTTAGTGCCCACTCACACTTGAACATCAACAGGCGGCGGAGGAGAAGAGAGGGAAGAAAAGAAAATGGTGGCGCGGTGGTGGTGTGAAAGGCGTCGATGGTTCTGGTTAGAGGGTGAAGATGGAGGCGTCGGTGAGAGGGCTTCGTGGTTCTTGGTTCTTGTTCTCGAATCTTTTATGTAGTTTTGGTTTTTTTTTCCTTCAGTTATTCTGTTGTTCACGTGCAATATAAATACTCCACATAAGGTTCTTGAAGAAAGATAAACCCTAATTGTGCAATTATAATGGAACACCATGAATTATACAAAGCAGAACTTCCCGGAGACCTGATTAGGGAAATCTTGATTAGGCTCTCAGTGAGGATCCTCGTGAAACTGAGGAGTGTATGCCGTTCATGGAACTCCCTAATCTCCAGCCATGAATTCGCAATGCACCACCATCAACGCTCAACCCTAATTCCCTCGCCGCCATTGCTGTGTTGGATTCAGGAAACGACGACGGACGACGCCATCACGCATTCATCACAATCTTTAATTCTTTATCACCAGCTTCACCCAACTGATGGATTATCATTAACATCCCTTCCGATTGAAGGAAAACG
Source organism: Stylosanthes scabra (assembly GCA_036250425.1). Classification (NCBI taxonomy): domain Eukaryota; kingdom Viridiplantae; phylum Streptophyta; class Magnoliopsida; order Fabales; family Fabaceae; genus Stylosanthes; species Stylosanthes scabra. The sequence goes on from JASCZI010271875.1 coordinate 39,259, forward strand.
CATCATTAGGGGTTCTTGCAACGGATTTCTCTGCCTCTCTGATTCAGGTTTTCCCTTTCAAACTCTCACTCTCTTCAATCCCAGTACCCGTTCGGTATCCCCACCCATTCCATTCCAGTGGCCCCAAGAAGATGAAACCGTATTTTGGGGGTTTGGGAATGACACCCTACATGAAAAGTACAAGTTTGTTATGAGTTGTTCTCACTCATCATTTCCTGTAACTGATTCTAAGGTAAGAGCCCCTGTTAAAGTTTGCACTTTTGGTTCAAATCCTTGTTTTAAAACGGTTGATCTTGATCGTCCCGTGTTTACATATAAAACTCTACTTGGCCCAAAAGATGGAATATTTGTGAGTGGCACTTTGAATTGGAGTGTCTATAGTGGCATTATATCTTTATTTGAGAATCTTGAATGGTTCGTTCTTACCTTCAACTTGGAAACAGAGTCATTTGGTCGATTGAGTCTGCCAATTAGATGGCAGTCTGACTGCCTTAACAATCCTCAATTGCAAGTCTTGAATGGCTGTCTTGCTGTTTCTGATCGCCATCCGAGTGGGGAAATTCTTTGCAGTGTGTGGATAATGAAGGAGTATGGAGTTGAAGAATCTTGGACTAACTTGTTTCAAATCCCTGACTATGTTTGCCTCACAATGTCAGTACCACCCTTGTATATCTCAGAGGATCATGTTCTTTTGGTACTAGGTGAAGCTCGTCATGACAAATTATTTGAGTATAATTTAAGTCAAAACCAACTTGTTTGTCTTATGCCAAACACGAATTATCCGAGGCTTCCTATGACAATACGTTTATACGTTTGCCATGAAAGCTTGGTCTCACCCTCACATTATTGTGGTCTTAAAACTAATGATTCATTTGGAGCTGCGGCTGCTCAAGTCCTTCCTTGAACCTCCAAAGGGAAATTCGTTGCACAGGGTCACTGCCAAAATTCTTGAAGTTCATGTTTGTGTGTTTGGTGGACTCAATGAAATATGAAGAAAACAACGTCAAAAAATTGATCCATTACAAAGGAGTTCGGATACAGCTGATTTCATGTGAAGTTTAGAACTATTTAATGATTTGATTTATTTGACTAAAATATAATTTGATAGTTTCCAAGTGCATGTGAATTTAAAGCATTATTATTATTATTTGAATATATTTCCATTGATGTGTTGTGGAGGAAAGATCAGAAGGTAGTGTTGTCAACAAAAAGTTAGGTACTGCAAAATGGAAAAATTAAGTGTAGCGCTTTTTGTTATTGATTCAAACCTAGTTAATAGATTCTTTGGGGTTGTGATGAAAGCCTTCCCACAACCCATGTTTGCAACTAATATCTTAGGAGTAGGGAAGGAAGATAAACGACATTTCCTTTTTGATATATACAGAAAAGAGTTGTGGTTGCTTGGCGAATGCACAACTTATCAAGCTGAACTTTGGGGTCTCTTCTATGGGGGTGAAGATGGCGTGGGACCTGGGCTTGAGGAGGAGAATCATTATCGAGCTTGATTCCAGAGCAGTGCTGGAGACTGTGTTGAATAATGACACTGGTTCGATAAGACATCCACAAACTCTGCTTAAGGGTTAAGGGAATCAAGAACTATTTATTTAGATAAAGATTGGACTGTCAAATATCGAGAAGGCAATAAAGGAGCTGATGTGCTGGCCAAAGAAGGAGCTAATAGCCAGCTTGGTTTCCATTTCTTAGATCATCCACCAAGTGCACTGAAACTTGTACCGGAGGATGAGCAGAGAAGAGTTTTGATTAATAGAATAGAATAATATCAGCACTGTATTTCGTTTCAGAGAAAGCATTTTTTTTTGGTGTCTTTTAGAGAAAGCATTTGTAACTAACAAAAAAATAACTAACAAATAATTTTGTATTTTTTTAAAAAAAAGAATATCTTAAACCTAAAGAAATAAAACATTCAATTTAAGTTATTGGCTAATGTGGTTGAACTTTCTTTAAGAAAAAGTATTAATAGCCAATATTAGAATTCGCTCCCTATTGCTCCCCTAATCTTGATTCTCTAATATTAATATTTTATTAATTACCTAACATTATTATTATTATTATTATTATTATTATTATTATTATTATATATTTTGCTTTTCGGCCATTGGCTCCGTTGTAAACAAAAAATATATAAAATAATTTAAATAATATATATTTAATTTAGATAAGTTTTTTTCAGAAAATTAAATATTAAAAGTACTTTTAATTTTATTTGAATGGAAAATAAAAAGTACTTTCTTATAATTAAATTATGAAAAAATTAAATGTAAAAAGATAAAGCTTGCATTATTTTAATTCTTGAAAAACTTTTAAGTCATTTTCATTATTTTACAAAGATATATATTCTTATTGCAATTATACATAATTAAAAAATTATTGTAATTGTGAATGAAATAGAAAAAGAAAGCTAATAAATTAAAGTAAAACTCATAATTGACCGCAAACAATCAATAAGTAAAGCTTTAGAATGAAATGGTCACCCATTATCGCCATCTCTATTTTCAGTATTTGGATTAATATCAAGAGCTGATATACTTGATGTATGTGATGTTGTGCATCCCTGCAATACAGCAAATTCAACAATATTCTTCCTTATTGCTGTTCTTTTTCGGTGTTATCTTGCGTCTAAGACTTCTGTTTGTTTTGGGTTTTGTTCTTCTTGTTCTTATTTCTTTGTTTTCTTGTTCCTGCTTGTGTTTTGCTTTGATTGAGACATTGTTTGCTCCCTCCTTGTTTTGAAGGTCTTGGACTATAAAAAGAAAAAAAAAATGAAGCAACAGTAGCCATCAAGCATGGCATTTGGCCATCTGTATTTCATTGGAATTATAGAATCTCAGCTAAATTTCGGTTTCAAGTTTAAAAAGCTTTTTTCACTTCATGTACTTCAATTATCATCAGAAACCTCAAATACACATAATTCAATGCATAAAATTCAAAATACACACAAATAAAAAACATCACACACATAATTCCATCAGCAGAATTAAGGATTCATGGGCATTCCATAAAAGAAATGTAATCATTACCTCAATTAAATGTAAATAAAATTGACTTAATCCCTTAACTATTGAGTAATTTTTACAGACATAATGTAGAAAAAAAATAAAAAGGAAACAAATTATCCATACAAAGCAAAAGAAATTGAAATATAAGAGAAGAGATTATATAGTACCCGAGAATGCAACAAAAGCAGAAATGCAGAACCCTAGACAAGAAACCAGAATCAAGATAGAAAAGATGGAGCACCAACCATGGTCGCGACACTGTTGGCGAGAATCAGAGGTCAGAGAGGGAGAGAGGAAAGGAGAGAACACGAAGCACCCACCCCGGTCGAGGAGTGTAACGGAGAGGAGGGGTAATGCGCCGTTTACAATTAACGGAGAACCAAAATTTTGTTTGGTTTAGAAAAAGGTGCAAATTGAAATTAGATAAAATGTTTAGAAAATTCTATAAATTTAAGAAATAAAAACGGAGTTAAGTTTGTAAATAAATCAAGGAGAGACACCGGTGCCCTTCCCATGGAGAGGGGCACCAAATCCTTGGCCTTAAATCTAAGAGAGAAAAACATGTACCAAGAAAGTGTGCTACAAAGATAGCGTGGCTTTGGAAAATATTTCTGCCTTAAATTAAAATGATGATGAGCATAAAAAAAAATAGATTTTTTTATTAATAAATAAATAAAATATCAAAATTACAAAAATGGATGCGGTTTAAAAAATTTATATTTTTGTGCATTCTTTACTTATTTTGGGCTTCAAACTTTACTCTTATCTCGGGTTTGTAGAACCAGAGATACGTGTTTAGTTTATTCCAAACTTAAAGAGTCCAGGATAAGTAAAGATGACCTAAAAACGTAAAATCCTAAATCGCGTCTACTTTGATAATTTTGATTAAAAAAAAAGGCCGAAACTCACATGCAGATTTCTTTTGTACATAGGATATAGAGTATTTGTATACTTAATGGTTCAGTTATATTTTATTTAAATAAAAAGTAATGGAACCCACAACATTTGTTCTTGATTCTCACTAAATCTGCACTCTCTGCACATTTATACTATGTGAGAAAGCGAAAAAAAAAAAAACCTAGACTTCTAACTTGCTTTTATTTAGTAAGAATAAAGTGTAGAGTTTAATTTGATCATTAACTAATTAATTAATATTAACACTAGATAGTCATGATCACAATTGCTTTATTTAACTTAACATATATAATTTAACACGTATAACATTTAGAATTAATCTATTTGTACTACTTTAAATCTTAATACATTCTTGATTTTCTTCTTTTATTTTGATTTCTGTGTTGAGATATATTATTTCTGTGCTATATGTAATTATTTTTGTGCTATATCATATGTTGTATTCATGTGTTTCGTAATTTTTTTTACTGATGTTTTTTTTGTGTTGTAAATAGAATGTATAAAGATGTACAGTGACACATGTAGCATTACCCTAACATTTATAATCGTATATTTATAATATTTAATAGAATTAATCTACGTGTATCACTGCACACTTCCCTACAGCCTTCTTTTTCTATTTTGATTTCTGTGTTGAGATATGATATTTCTATGCCATATATAACTGTTTTTATGGTATCATATATTGTATACATGTGTTTTATAAACTTTTTTGTGCTCATATTTACATTTTCTATCATAAATAGAATGTATGGAGATGTTCATTGGTATATATAACATTACTGTATTTAATATTATCTATTTATTCTAGTAATAATTAATAAATAAAAAATTTAAATTTAAACAGGCAGATATTTTTTTATAAAAAATATGTTGGGCCTTCGAAAGAAGCTCGTCTATTAGGAAAAAAAGACAAATGACATTTAAATTATATTGCGTTGAACAATTATTTCCTATACGGAAGCAGGTCATGTGTTTCAGAGTATATAGTAATCGAATGATCTTAACCGTTGATTTCAATTATAAAATAATTTTAAAATATATATAAATTAAAATCAATTGTTAAAATTATTGGATTACCGTAAATCATGAAGCACCTGACTTATTTCCTATACTATATACCTATCAATTTTTTCTCTTTAATTAATAGGGTCGAACAGCTGGAATATTGCCAGGCGGTAAATAACCACAACAAACAATGGTTCCTGCATTATTGTCGCATAGGATTCTAGCACAACCTACATGAGTAGTGGTCTCCCAAACAACCTGAGTATAGCCACCACATTCACCACCGATGCATGAGATGGATTTGTGGTTGTAATATACTTTCTGTGCCACCCATGTCTTTACTGCGTCGAATCCACTGAAGCTTTTATTAGATCCCAATTTGAGTGCAATATTTCGACCAATGCTAGCGTACGCTAAGGGTACCCCCATCATGCACTCTACTTTGTGTTTATTCAAGAAATGTTGAACTTCTTCTTCCAGGTATGGGTCCCACCTCAACGGCCTAACCCCAACATTTTCACGTGCAGCGTTGTGAGCGGCAAGATAGTCTTCTGGCGAGTTTTGTGCTAATGAACACAGTGGAAATACATTCAAAAGCCTTATTAGCACCACCAAAATCTTCATCAGTACCCTTTCCATATATGTTTGTTTTGTTCTATGATGATTGCAAAAGGCAAAGGTGAGTCTTATTTAAGTGTTGGATTTTTGTTTTAATAAGTAAGGCTGGTGGTCGTGCAAGGATTTTTGTTCTCTTAATTATTTTTTTATTTATATGAAAGTTGCCCTTTGATATACTTCAATAGATACATATAACCAGTCAAAAAAAAATAGATACATATAACCAGAAAAAAGATATGTGTATAATTTGATTTTATTTTTTCACGGTATTTCCAAACTGGCTCATTTAAGGGTATGCTACATGTACAATACCACATTAAAATCCCAACACTTACACAGGTGGCAAAGGAAAGAGTTGAAAGCAGATTGGTTGCAAGAAAGAAAAAGCAGCAAGTGGACAGTGAAATTCAGCGAATGTACACGTAGTGTTAGGGAAATAGTAGTTGAATTCGTTATTTAAGGTTGGTTATGTGAGGGGAAAAAAACCCGTATATATATATATATATATTAGATTAATTGGATTGTGAATCTGCCAAAAGTATTGTCGGATTACAGGCTTCAAATCAGGTTAGCATTAGTTTAGTATAAATTAAAGGGAATGTCTCTATAGCGTTTGTTTATTTATTTTATACATATTAGTCATTGTTTTATGGTGATTCTAGTGTTTAATTTGCAAGCAACTTGACTATGTGCCCTTTATTTTATCAAATTTAATCTTATTTTTACTGTAATAGTTGGTCACTAAACTGCTCAACCTGCTCAATGCAGTTACGTTATACTGAAATGGCAAATACCAATTAGCAAATTAATGAATGAAGGATGTTCGTGTTACATCACTAAAATAAGAACCATTAACTATTTGTTAAGATTTTATATTACTTTATCTTTCATCTCTGTAAGTCTTCAGATATTTTTTATTTATAAGAAAGTTGGCATTTGATGTGCTTGAATAAACACATGTATAATGTATTGATTCATTAAAGGATCAAATGTACAAATCAATGTGAATGGTCATGTAATGATTCATGATTCATGATTTTCAGTTTTTATTTCTTTTTCCAGAGAAATCCATTTTTTTTTCAATGAAATACAATTCAATTTTTCAATAAAATCTAGTTCATTTTTTCAAAGAAATCCATTTTGCTTTTTTCTACAAAACCGGTTATTTTTGTTGAAAAAGTAGCAAAAGAGGAGGAAGACGAAGAAGTAGAATAATAAAGTAGCAGTGAAAAAGAAGAGAAACAGGATAAGGAGGAGGGAGATCAGAAGAAGAAGAAGAGGAGGATGAAGATAGAATGAAGAAGATGACGATGATTATTATGGCGGCGGCAGCGACTGCGATGACGCAACAATAGAAAAGAAGCAGGAGGAGGAGGATCGGGATGAAAAGGAAAATGCAGAGAGCAGGAAGAAGAAGAATAAGAAAAGGAGAAGAAATCCGGTTCATTTTTCCAACGAAATTCGGTTTATTTTTTTAACGAAATCCACTTTGTTTTTTTTTTCCTTTAAAAAATTCGGTTTGTTTTTGTTGAAAAAAGCAGTACAGTGAAGGAGGAGAAGAAGAAGAACATAGCAAAGAAGAAAATGAGAAAATGGAGGAGGAGGAAGAGGAAGAGAAGGAAGAGAAAATGAAAGAGAAGAAGAAAGAAGAAGACAACGACGATGGCGGCGACAATGATGACAACGACGAAAATGGTGGTTGCAGGGATGATGACAACAACACCAGGGATGGCAAGACAGTAGCCAGAACGAGAAGGAAGAGGAGAAGCTGCAACTGAAACAAAAGGAAATAATACACGTGTTTGTACGCTCTTTTGATAAAAATTAATTGAGAATACTTAGTTGGACTTAACTTAGATATACGTATAGTATTACTATATTGGAGCATATTGCCATTAATGTGTTACTCCAGAAAGATTAGAAGGTGGTGTTGTCTACAAAAGTTTAGGTAGTACTAAATAAAAAAATTAGTGTCCCACTTTTTGTTATTGATTCAAATTAATAGTTAATATCTAATGGAAGTCTTCATACAATGTTTACTTCTTAAAGCCAATTTTTTTTATTCCTCTTCTATGTTTTAGTTCTGATCTATTTTTTATAGAAGGAGAGTTCTTTAGTGAAGAGTACAAATAGAAGAATCTATAAAGGAATAACTATAATTTTGATCATAAAGGTTTAACAGAAAAATCAATTTAGTTACAAACGTATTTTAAGCCAAAAATTAATCACAAACGTTGTATTTATTTTCAAAATGTTTTGGATTGACATTTTTGCCCCTCTCCCCTTTTATGTATCACTAATTTACTTGAACCAACTTCTTCGTCTTTGTATAAACCAGTCGGCTCACTAAAAACCGAATCGAGTCAATTTTATAATAATAATATCGAAATTAGCAAATGTCATGTTTATCAATCTGCTGTCAAGTAGATTTACATTCAACATTGCTTCCATATGTAACCACTTACACAATGCATATGCAGATAGTTTGTGCAAAAGTTAGGGAAGGAAATCAACAGCTTGTTTGTAGATCCGAAGTGTCGGCATCTTCCATCTTCCACTACCGCCCTTGTTCCATCGCCCCCTCTTCCATCTTCCACAACTGCCCTCGATTTGTTCAATTTTTTCTTTTTTTAATAAAAATAATAATAATTGTTGAGTTGCTGATTTAATTGTTAATTGTTGATTGTTGAATTGCTGGTAAAAATTAGGAGTTGATGTTGATAGTGATGATGGTTGAAATGGTGAATTGATTGTTAACCGATGCTTGTTGAATTATTAACTGTTGATTATTGATGGTGATGGTGTTGATGGTGGATTGATGGTGGTGATGGTTAAAATAGTGGTGATGGTGGATTGATGGTGTTGACGGTGGATCAATGGTGGTGATGGTTGAGTGGTGGTGTTGGTGGTGTTGATGGTGGTGATGGTGGATTGATGGTGGTGATTGTTTAATTTTCTAAAATCCGGTTCACCAGTCCAGGCTCTTAAAAATTGGTCTATTTTTAAAAGTAGGGGGCAAAATAGTAAATCAATCCATTTTGAAAAAAATTACAACGTTTGTGACTAATCTTTGGCCTAAAATATGTTTGTGACTAAATTGATTTTTCAGTTAAGCTTTTATGACAAAAATCATAGTTTTTTTTTTTGTGAGCAAAGGGGGTCAAAGACCCAAGGAACAAAGAAAAAAACAAAAAAACAGACTAGGTACCCCTCAATCTGAGAGTACCACAACTATCTAAAAATAGAGCATGACTTAAATCAGGGATTGAAACATCAAAGACATGAAGGCCAAGGGGGAGGTCGTGCCCTTTCCTAGCTAAAATATCAGCCACGGTATTTCCTTCTCGGAGGGTGTGATTCCAGTGAACATCTTGGAGGCGCTTAGTAAGGATTTTAATTTGATCAAGGAGAGGCATACAAGGATGTTGGGAGTTGCAACCATTTTTGATAAATTGGATAGCCATGCGAGAATCAGATTCAACAATAACGTGGTGATAATTATTTGCCACAGCAATCTGGAGTCCTTTAACAATTCCCCAGAGTTCAACTTGCATGATAGAGCAACTCCCAAGGTTACTAGAGAAACAAGTAAGAGGTTTACTTAAATGGTTCCTAAAAATACCACCACACGTTGCATTACCAATGTCAGAAAGAAAGGAACCATCAACATTGAGTTTGGTATAATTTTCTGGAGGGGGCAACCACCGAATAAGATGAGGGTCCTGGTCCTCCTTATGATTTGCCCCTCTAATCTGATTCACTATATCAAATTCCTGACTACGAGCCTTAATAGACAAGGCTACTTGGTTCGAAGAATTCATTTGGCCTTCAAAAATCCATTTGTTACGGAAATACCATAATGATGAAACAGTTGTATCGAAAAGAGTAGACCATTTGTTGTTTTGTCTAAGATTTTCAGTTAGCCAATCTTTCAGATCTTGATTAAAGAAGGAAGAATTAGTTCCTTGAAGGAAAAGGTGCTGCCAGGTAGAGCGGGCAAAAGGACAATCCCTTAGGACATGGATTATATTCTCAATATCTTCATTGCAACGAGGGCAGGATTCAGAATATGAGAGGTGTCTCCTTTTCCTTTCAGCATTTGTGAGTATAGCTTCATGTGCAGAAAGCTACAAAAAAGTTTTGATTCTTTCTGGTCCATTCCATTTCCAAATAATTCTAAAGATCTTGTCTGGTTGACCAATGTCCTGAGTGATTGCACGGTATGCAGTTTTGACACCAAATGTTCCATCAGCAGAGGGCTCCCAAGCAATTTGATCTCCATTCCTCCAAGGAGAGGGTGGTGCCATTGCTGTAATTTTCCTCACAATCCAGTTTGGAAGATGCACATTTAGTTTCCTCTCATCCCAATCACCTGAAACCAAAAGGAAGTCTGTAAGTAAAGTATCGTTAACAAGATCATTACTTACCTGATCAATATATGACTCAAGAGGACCAATTTTTGGAACCCAATCATGCTTCCAAAATTTGATGTGAGAGCCATCTCCTATTCTCCAAATGCTATTTTTGTCAATATCTTTCCAAACAGTAACAACACCCTTCCAAAGATTAGACATATTATTCTTTCGGCTAACCGAAGGCATAATATCATTGCCACAATTGTACTTGGATCTAAGAACTTTAACCCACAAAGCTTCTCTCATTTCAATAAGGCTCCAACTGACTTTCATCAAGAAAGCATGATTAATGTCTTTAGCATGACGAATGCCTAATCCACCATTTATCTTAGGGGTACTGACAGTTCTCCAATTGATTAGATGCACTTTTTTATGTTGTTTAGTGTCTCCCCAAAGGAAATTCATGCATTTATGGTCAATCAAATTACTAGTAGCTATAGGCAAAAAAAAAAAAAACAGTTTGCATTGTATAACTAGGAAGAGAAATAAGGACAGAGTTCACCAGGGTGTTTCTTCCAGCAAGAGATAAGGAAGAGGCTTTCCAATTATTGAGTCTCTGGTCCATCTTCATGAAAATATCGTTAAAAGAGTTTCTGTTGACCCTGGTGTGGATTAACGGAACTCCAAGATATTTTCCAAGATCATCTGTTCTGGCAAACTGCAGGGCGTTACTGATTTCCTCCCGAACGGTATTGCCCACATTATCAGAGAAAAAAGTTCTGGTATTCTCACGGTTAACTTTCAGGCCAGAGCTGATGCAGAAGCCATCAAGAACTTTATTGATGATCTCTACTTGATCAAGATTTGCTTCAGCAAAGAGAATTAAATCATCGGCAAAGGAGAGGTGAGAGAGACTTGGACTATCACGCTTCAGCTGAATTGGCTTCCAAAAGCCATGATCACAAGCAGCACAAATTAGTTGGGATAATCTCTCAATACACAACACAAAGATATACGGCGATAACGGATCTCCTTGGCGAATACCTCTAGTCGGGCAAAACTCATTAAGAGCTTCTCCATTCCATAGTACTCGCATCTTGACTGTACTAATACACTTCATAATCAGGTTGATCAAATTTGCAGGCATACTAATGTCATTAAGAGTTTCCTCAATAAAATTCCACTTTAAACGATCGTACGCCTTTTCAAGATCTATCTTGATCGCCATCCAACCCTTTTTACCTTTTTTATTTCTCATGGTATGAATGACTTCTTGTGCATTGATGATGTTGTCAGAGCTGTGTCGACCCGAAACAAAACTACATTGAGTAGGGTTGACAAGTTTTTCCATCACTCCTCTGATACGCCGAGCTAGGATCTTTGTGACAATCTTATAAGAAACATTGCAAAGGCTTATTGGCCTCATCTGTTTCAAATGGACTACAGGTTCCACCTTTGGAATGAGAGTAATAAGTGTCTCGTTAATATCACTGATCTTCTGAGGATCGTTGAAAATATCACTCACCATCGAACACACATCAGAACCCACCAAATTCCATTTGCTTTGGTAAAGGATGGCTTGAATTCCATCCTTCCCTGGTGCTTTGAGACTCCCCATACTAAAGACAGCATCTTTAATTTCTTGCGAGGATACTGCTTTACTCATGGAAATAATCTCATGATCATTTAGATGAGGAAAGGAGTCTTTTAAAATAAAGGGAGATTCAGGGAGATCATCATGGTACAAGTTGGCATAGAAATTTGTAGCCATGTCCTCAAGGCTATTTATGTCAGAAATCCAAACCCCAACATCATTTTGTAATTCCATGATTTTGTTTCTTCGTCTTCTCGCTAAAGTTGAACCATGGAAATATTTAGTATTTCTATCTCCAAATTCTATCCATTTGCATCTGGACTTCTGAAACCAGAGAAGTTCCTCTTGAGCTAAGATCTCCTCATATTCATGCCACGGATCAATTTGCAATTTTTCCAGGAAAGTATTGCTACTTATGTTAAGGCTATTAGTAATGCCTTGGAGCCTTCTCAAAAACTTCTCTTTTCTTCTATTAATATTTCCAAACACAGAAATATTCCATTGGGTAAGAGATTTCTGAAAGTCAGCAACACAATTTGACCAAGAATTTTGAAAATTCCAATTATTAGTTATGAAATTTTCAAAATCAGGATGACTAAGCCAAGCAGCAACAAATCTGAACGGTCTCCTTCTTCTATTAGGGTGGAATCCTTGATTAAATTGGAGGCAGAGGGGGAAGTGATCAGATTTTAACATTGGAAGATGTTTGATTCTAGCTTATGGGAAGGCAATTTGCCAATCCAAATTGCTAAGACCTCTATCCAGTCTCTCTACCAAGGATCCTCGCTTTCAGGTGAAAGGCCAACCTGTGTAGCCTAAATCAAGTAAACCACAATCTGAGACACAGTTGTTAAAATCAGCACAAGCATGATCAAGTTGACCTGGAGCACCTCCTCTTCTTGCGAAATTATGTAGAAGGGCATTAAAATCATCCATTAGACACCAAGGCACATCAATAGTTGAATGAAGAATACGGATGCTATCCCATAGAGTTTTCCTTAGATTTCTCTGAGGGTTTCCATAAACTGCTGTTAAAATCCAGGGAGGGGAGTTTAAAGCGGATACCTTCATGTGAACAAATTGAGGATGATGGTAAATCACATCAACTTGCCAAATCGAATTATCCCAGAGACACCAAATGCCGCCTGAACGACCATGAGCTTCTTCAACAAAACTACCATCGAAACCCATTTTGTCTCTGATGCCCTTTCCTTTATCACCGCTAATTTGAGTTTCCAATAGCACAAAGAAGCTTGCATTTTACTCTTTTTTGAGATTTTTAATGAGGGAAGGGAAGGCTCTGCTACCAGTGCCCCTACAATTCCAACAGATTAAATTCATTAAAAAAGAAAATATAAATAGGAAAAAATCCAAAGACAGATTAAGCTTGGGCATTTGCCCCTTCCTAGTTACTTCCCTGACTACAATTAGTCTGTCTCCCTTCTGATGAAGTTTTCCCCAATTCCTTGATAGAGCCATCAGGGGGCTTGTTCTCTTGAATCAAGATACCATTACAAATTCTCTTCGAAGCAGAGGGATCCTGATAATTAATAGCAAAGGGAGTTTGCATAAAGAAGCTATTAGTGACTTTGTGATTTTCGAACACCTCTTTTGCTAATTTGGAGGCTTGGAAAGATTACTGCTCCTGTTGTTTAAGCGCTCGCATTGATGCAAGAATGGCTTCTTCCATTAGTTTCTTCTCTTCATCTATGGCCTGATTTCTCACAGGGAGAGATTGATCTGGTTGGGAGTTACTAGTAGATGGGTCACGTGTCCCAGGCTTGGATGAAAGCTTATTATTTTTTCCTTGCACATTGGGTATAATCTTATTTCCAAAAGGCTTCTTATGATTTTGAGTGTTTTTGCCCGATCCAGGCTTTAGAATTTTCCTCTGGATTTGATTCAGTTTGGAGGTTTCCTTTTCCTTTTGGGCCTTTTTGGAATTATCATGTTTAGGCCCATAATGCATGTTAGTCTCATGAGAAGATTTCTCTTGTATCATTAAGTCTTCAGAGTGGAAAGAGACTTCCTCCTTGGATTGACGCACGCCTTCTTCTTCAGAATCGCTGAGGACATTAAAACGGGAACCATGATCACCAGAAATCTTTGCTTCTTTATTAGGGATCCTTTCCTTATTTGGGTTACCTCCTTTATTTCCAGAAGTATTTGTATTATTCTTCTTCCTGAAGGGACGCCTAACCATCATCCATAGTCCAAAATTTGGGGGATCTTGATGATCCTTACCATTTTGGCTGTTATCGTTACTATTACTATATTGATGAGAAAAGGTAACTTGATTTTCTCCCGGATTTTTAGTGCCTTCCTTGTTGATAACAGTTTCCATATTTTGAACTGTCTCCGGCACATCGACGTTGACCGTCGGCGCCTCCGAACACTGCTCCGATCGGTGGCCATATTTTCCACAGGAAAAGCAAATCAGATGGAGTCCTTCATATTCAATGTTGAGAGTATGTCCTAGCACGGAGATATGCGGTACCAGCTTCTGAGATAGATCAATTTCGATGCAAATTCTTGCAAATCTTCCACGAGAATGAATAGATGTGGTCTTGTCGATTTTCAACATGGTCCCAATGGCAGCTCCTACCCTTGTAAGGAAACGCTGATTATAGAGCTCAATTGGTATATTCGGATTGCGAATCCAGACCGCTATCTTTTTCACAGTATTCTCATACGTGAGAAAGAAGGGTCGCCATCTTTGAACTATCACGTAATGTCCTGCTATCATCCAAGGTTCGTTGAGGAGAGCATGGTTGTAGTCTTCTTCATCTGAAAAATGAACAAGAAAATAGTCAGGATCCATATCAATAACATTGATCTTACCTTTTTTAACCCAATCGCGATTGAGTCTCTGTTCCATGATTCCAAGGTGAAACTATTTGCCTAGCACTTTCACAATAAAAGCAGCATGCCAAGGTTTACACCATTCATCAAACTCATCCTTAGAAATAGGTATGATAGGACATGGGTCAAAAGGTTTTTCCTTATTAGGATCAAAACCATCTTCTTGATACCACCTATCTTCAGGGATTGGTTCATTTTCATCAACAGAATCATCAAGTGAAACTTCTCCCTCAAATTGAGGTCCCGGAGGGGTGAGAAGAGACTCCTTATACGAAGCCTTTAGATTTGCAGCATCATTTGTATTAGTGGCTACCACTATCTCCATATCTTGGATTGGTTCATTGAGATCTGTTTCATCACGAGCCTTCACTTTTTTTGTACTTCTAGCCATGAGGTCTTCCTCCTGAGATGAAACCCTATCAGAGCGTTCCAGAGACATTTTTTTTTGTAACCTTGTCTTTTCTGTTGAAACCCTATCAGAGCGTGGTAGGTTATAGTTGGTACATGAAACTTAGTTCCTTCACAACAACCAACTCCAAGCTATGACAAAAATCATAGTTATCCCATTTATAAATCATTGGATTCAAGTGTGGATATAAAATTTTGACAAGAATCTTTTAATTTAATTCCTCTTTATATCTTTTTTTTCCCTCTCCACCAATCACTATATTAAGCACCTTTCGAGAAACAGATTTTTTATTTCAATAAATTAAATAAAAGCCATAATTACTATAATATACACGCTGAGAAAAAATTATAAAAATATACCACCATTACATATCTCGTCGCCAAAAAACATTTAAAGTGTAGCGACGAGATATGTGTAAATTTTAAAAAAAAAACTTAATAAAATTGCAACAATGCAAGTCCAAACAGAACACAAATAACATTAACAACATAACACACCAGACATCAAGGTTTTAATTCTATCGAGAGCAAAACATGTGCCTGACTCGTAACTCTACCCCCCCATTAACTTTGTAATCGTCACCGCCATCGCCAATGTCGATCAATCCCTCCTCTTTCATTGCATCTAGAATTCTAGATCCAACGTATGGAAGTGACTATCAACGGTTGACAGATTCGGGACCGAAAGCGGTGCATGCAGCAGGAACCAAGTACCGACTGGTGTATTCCCCTCAAACTCATCGTCGTCAGAACCAGAACTTCCACCTTCAGAGTCACCCGGATCTTCTCCATCGGACTCAGTCTTGCCTGTCTGCACGTGAGGCGGTTTGACATCAATTGGATCCACGGTCATGGGTGCTTGAACCTCGGGTTTCGGGTTTGAAGTACCCACACCAGGCGTCGTAGTTCGGCTGTCCAAAATCTAGACGTACAGATCTATAACTTAATTTGACAGAATCTTCTCATGGCTTGCGAACATTGCTTGGACATGCTCATCATTGATAAGCCAAAACACCCTATAACGACATTATTTGTCAAGTAGAACAGCAAGAAATCTGTAAGCCATTTGGATCACGGGTGTACTCCGGAAGCTTCATATTTCTCAAGAATGTCTTCTATAAATCGATAAAAGTCTCGACCGACCATATCATGAAAACAACCAGATCCGGAGTATGGAACTCCATGCCATCTGGTCCCTCTCTAGGGATTCCATTTGGATATACCCTAACCACTATTTTTACTAGAGCGACGAGAAATTTTATTCAGAGATTTTTCTATAAAATGAGGGTGGTAGGAAAGGAAGTATGATGGATTATGAGAGCTCCAACTTGCGTATATATAGATTTTTTTAACACATATCTCCTTTACCCCTTTATTTATTTCTATTCAATGAAATAAAATCTACATTTTTACTTAAAAGAAAGTATTCCCACAACCCATATTTGCCACAAAACTTTTAGCGTTGGTTTGAATTGCCTTTATATCAAATTGAAATTTAGTTAAATTTAATTTTATAAAATTAATTTTGGATGGAAGTGAGTTTATGGTAATATATAATTTATATATGTTTAATCTGTACTAAAATTGATTTTGGTATAATGATATTATTTGAATATAATATATTAATATTATTTAAAATCACTTCTAAATAGGTAATTATTAGAAAAATATGATATTAAATTATAATATTATTTTTTTAAACATGATAAAATTTTAAATTATTTTCTAGGATGTTTTTATATAATATCTTTTTCTAGTACTCTTACGCTATAATTTTCCTATTATTATTATGGAAGAATTATTAAATCAACTTATGAATATTTATAATGCTGACGAATCTATATAAAAAAAATTGACTTTATACCCATAAATTATTCAACATAACACGCACCAAAGAATTGTGGTTGTTGTGCGCTAATAATAATTCAATGGTTAAAATATATGTTAAAATATAAAATATATATTAATAATAACATTTTATATATATATATATGATAACTAATTTATATATTTAAAAAAATTAAATATTAAAAGTAATTTAAGCTTATTCGAATGAAAGATAAATAGGTACTTTCTTATAATTAAATTACGAAAAATTAAATATAAGAAATGAAAAACTTGCTTGAGTGAGTTTTTTATAAATAAAAAAAAATTTGGAGCTGATTTTTAAAAAGATTTTTTGCATAAAATATAATTTTTTGTTTGGATGTCTTATGTATGTAATAATATTTTTTTATTTAGTAATTATATTTGGGTATAACAATGTAAAGGATAATGCTATTTGAATAAGTGGTTTTGGCAAACTAAGTACAACCAAGTGATTTATTTCTATACTAAATAGAATATTATTTCAGTGTTAAATAGTATAAAAAATTGCACCTAAATAAAATTTTATTTGACATGGAAATAGTCTTCTATTTAACATAAAAATAAATCTTGATTGGGCTTTTAGCCCCCTTTCCTATAAAAAAAAAATAAATATTGATTTCACTTAATTAGCCAAAACCACTTGTTCATATAGAATTATTGTATTATTTTATAAACAATGTCTAGTCGTTTCTTATTATTTCCAGATACAATTATAATAAAATTAATTAAAAATTGAAATATTTACATTTTATATAGGATTCGGATTATATCTTCGATCGTGTTGTGCAAGAAAATAACATTCATAGGGAATAAAAACACTAGAACTTTTAAGTTTGAAGATATTATTTGACTGTCCATTTACATGTACATAAAAGCTTTGTGAGGAATCAATCTGGATTATATTTTAATATAGAAAATAAACTTACGTTCATGCGAGGACAAATATAAATAATATATCTTATGAAACTTTATATTGTGTCGGTTCTATCAATATTTATAGGACCATGATGTTAAATTTGAGATTGGTAGTTCTCATGTATACTCTCAATTCAATTTAAAATTTATTTTATTAATTATTTTAAATAATTTCAATTAAATTATGAAAATTAAACAATTAATTATGTATCATATTTACAAATACTACATAATTAAGTTAGAATTGAAAAGATAGCTTAATATTTTAATTTTAGCTCATTGAATTAAAAAAATTAGAATTTTGATGATAAAATGATTGAAAATTTTGTATATTTGAATAAGAAGAAAAATTAGAATTTTATAAATAATTGAAAAAAAAAATCCAAAATGATTTGAATCCATTTTTCTATAGAATTGATTGAAAAATAATTTAAAATTTATAAAACAAATTGTAAAAAAAAATGAAATGAATAATTGTTGAGTACATTTTGAGTACTATATACTCTGTTATTTATATTTATCTAAATTATAACGTTAAAATAATAATGTGAAACACATTTATTGAGCTTTCTAAATATCAATTTTTATTGGCCTTCAATTACATACATCCTTTATTCACGACTCTAATGGAACTCTTTAAGATGTTTTCAAGAAAAATTAGTAAATCAAAAAATTATTAAAACTTAATTTGGAGTCCGTAACTTGTCATTAGTAGCATTATAAGCTAGCTTGCAATATTCAGTTCTAGGTCAATCAATATTGACTCTCTATGATATTGAAAGGATATATTGCGCATAAGAATCATTATTTGCAGCAGAAGAATGAAAAAAATACGACAATCCTATTGAATTATATCTAAATAAATTTCTAATTTAGTATCTAAAAAATTTTCTATAATTCCTGTTATAAAGAGGATTTAGCATCTAAGACATTTTCCTTATTTAAATATCATCCTTTAAAAATTTGCAGATTGAACACACGAAGATAATCGTATACTAGTATCAAATAGCTCAAAAGAGCAAATTATAACTCATTATGGTTGATTAGGTATTTTTGATAGTACTCAAGATAGTACTACTCAAAATAGTACGTATTCGACCATATTCATATTTTACGGCCGTTTAATATATATAAAATTCATTTACTATAAATCTTCTTCAATCATATTTGTCTCTGCTTTATTAAATTCGATTTAGTTCTTAATTTTATGAGTGATCATCAAAAGTAAATAATAACTTAGCTATTGAAGAATTCCAAACATTCACTCTTTTTTCATCTCTTTATGTTATTACTAAGGTTACTAAGTTACTATAAATTAGCTAAGGTTACCAAGTTTTTCAAAAAAAAAAAGAGTGTTATAATAAATCACAACCAAAAAAGAGGTTAGCTGAAGTAGGATGAAAATCAATACAACTCAAAGCTGACTCCCTAACAATATTTACTTGTAACGAAGGCAAAACCGTCGTCTTAATTTAACCGATAAAATCGCAAATTTTTTGCAGCAAAAGGAGAGATGAGAAATTTCAGTCTATGTACCTCAGTTGAAGAAAATTTGAATTACATATTTGTCATTTAACAATTTTACTATAATGACAATAACAAGAAAAGAAATAATTTTATTGAGATAGTAAATTGATATTTATATTTTAAAAAATTGTAATTAAGATACCAAAAAAAATCTAATTAGATACTACTCAAGTTGACATTTTAAAAATAATATATATACTTTTACTATTAAGTATGGTTCATTTGAAATGAAAAAAGTAGAGATATTTCTTCTAGCTTCCATTTTTATTTTCATTGCTCGTCTTAAAGGATTTTTTTATATTTTATAAATTTAAATAAAAAAATTCAATTAATTAACACCATTTTTAAAAGATAGAAATCTAATTACAAAATTTTATTAATTTTAAAGGCCTAATTATAAAATCTTTTAAGTATAGGGATTAATTTTCAATTTCAATAAAATTATAAAAATTAAGTGTATAATTTATTAGGTAAATCCTTGATATTTCCCTCGAGTTTTTTTAAAAAAAACTAATTTTAAAAAATTCAGGCAGATTCTTCGTTGATTATGGAGGGAATTTGATGAACGAGTTTATTGCTTATTAAATTATTTTATATATACAACTAAAAGTAGGTGTTTAATGATCTAAAACTGTTCTAAATTTATTCATCCATTGTAACATTTAATGTGAAATTAAACCTGAATAATATAGTAAAATGAGCTCACTGAACCAATCAGATTGGATTTAACAAGAAGAGCTATGTATGGAAAAATATAAGGATAAATTATTCTGTTAATTTCTATAATTTAACCACATTTGTAATTAAATCAGGCAAAGTATTATTATAGTCTTATAATTTGTCAATTTCTAAATTAGTTCGGATTGTTTTAATCATCTTATTTTACTTCTAAAAAGTTTCAAATATCTTATTTTAGTCACAAAGCTAATTTTGAGATTAATAATTAATGAAGAATGTGACGTTGACAGTAATTCTCTAACATAGTAAACACTTTAAACATTATTGTTAGAAAAAAAAAGTTTAATAAAAAAATTTATAAAATTAAGTTCTATACAAGATTGTGAAAAAATTAATTAAGAGAATTTATAACATTAATTTCATTGTTTTTCTTATTGTTAATTATTTATATTCAGCATCTTGAACATTATTGTTCAAGTTTGGGAAACAAAAAGAATAAAATACTGAAGCTAATTAGTTATAGATGAATAGATCTAGTGGCTTGAACATAATTGTTAGTGTAGAAAATTTGTGAGAACAAAAAGACCTTTCTAGATAATGCTTCAATAAGATACATTAAAAGCTGTGTCATCCACATTCCATAATACAAGACACTGCAACTAGGACACTTACTAATTTCTACTTATTAAGTATTGCTTGAGGTTCAAGATGCCAACTATCCTCAGGAATACCATATATTTCAATTCCAGGAACTCTATAAGCAACAACTTGATGAGAAAACCTATGCATATCTGCTTCAGAAACAGTGAAACAAATACCAAAGCCCTCACATTGTTTCCTGCAGAAAAATGTTACACAGTTATGCACCTCTACCATTCCACATTGACTTTTTTCATCATCAGCATGCCCCAAATTCTTGTACACTGCCCAAATTTCACCATAATTGACCAAATTAGAGAAATGTGACATTTTCAACACTACTTTACTGTTACAAAGTTTGAACATTCCACAAGCAATGAATCTATCTCCTCTAAATCTTTTCTCAGAGTTTTCCAATTCATGCTCTAAAAATGTCACACTAACATGCTTATCAGAAATTACACTATTCACCAAAACATATTGCTATGGCATCATATCCTTTCCACAATAAATTGCCCAAACTTGGCCAATGGAAACATCACATTTTGATAAGCTTTTCTCACCAACATCACTAGGATTAGTACTTTCCTGGAAGATCAAGTTTTTGGGCAAAACCATTTGATCCAATTCAAATAAAGCTTCATCTGTTCCTCCAATTAGCCTATGAGATGGGATCTTATGTGAGAAAAGAAAAGTTTTTTGGGGTGGAACATGGAACAAAGTAGGACTTACTCTTTTGAAGACACTACAGAGGGTGATATTCCAATGAAGATGCTAAAAGTGTATTCATATGAAGATTTATACTCCAATGAAGATGCTAAAAGTATATTCATATGAAGATTTTTCATTTTAACCATTGGATGATAAATTGAATGGTGGGATTTTAGTATATATAAAAGCGTCACACTTTTAAAAGTGTTGCGATTTTATTTAAAAGTGTCACTTTAAAGGCTAAATCTTCACATGAAGATGATGTTTACATCTTCATGGTAGTACTTGCCCTCAATCTGATACTGATTCTGATTCTAACCACTCATCACAGATGATGTTTACATCTTCATGGTAGTACTTGCCCTCAATCTGATACTGATTCTGACCACTCATCACAGTAACATTCCAACAACATTTGTAGGAAAAGATCTGAGTCCTCACATGATCATCATCACATGCATTTGTGTCTAGGCAAAAGGCTCCACAAGCAAGAGGAAAACCAGCATTATAAAGCATTCTTTCATCATCATTAAATGGAACTGGTTTCAACCATGTAACACCAAGAAAATCACCATTTTTGACATTGATCTTTGCATAATGGCATTGGTTGAGTTTACCCTCATCATCATGCTGATAGTGAGTAGCCCAAATCTGGTTTGGTTCAAACAAATTGACATCTCTTTCTTCCTCAAAATTGTAGAACTGTTGTTGACCTTCTTGATCTTCTTCAAGATTTGGGGAATCTTTCTCTGATCCATTAAGAATCTCATTATTCCAAGAAACATGAACATCTTTCTCCCTAAAGCAATGATCATGAAAATTCTTCTCTTCATCAGAAGCCAAGTTAAGTGCATTATTCACAATCTCTAGTGCTAACTCAGATCCAGGAAACTCATCTTTGATGCCATTTATCAATGTAACAAGATTGCGAAGATAACATCTAGCATCGGAATAAGTGGCCGACGTATATATCAAATCAAGAACATCATCAAGATGAATCTCATTATCTGATGATGATAACCTAACATTTGAAGCAAGAAGCAGTATGTCACAGATTGTAAGCATAAGATTGATGTTACCAATTTCAGGGTATAGTTTCTGTGCATTGAGTAGCTTCTTTCTTGCAGCATTGTATTCCTCACTTAGCATCAAGGTTGAAGCACCCCACATTTCTTTTAGAGCCTCCACCTTCTTCTCATTCAACTCTTGAATAATCTCATTGGAGATAACAACCCTTCTGGGAGAGTAAGTCCTACCATAATGTGAATCTTCGCGGATCGCACCCGATTGCTTCCTATGCAAGATACCTGTGATTTTCAACAACAAAAAATTATGTACAAAACTCACAGCATCTACTTATTTATGAGCTATGGTGGAATTGGAACGTGGCAAGAAAACTAGAGTCACATAACATTTCTGCCCAAAAAAGTAGAATAATGGTAAGAGTTTGTTATAAGTGGAAGGTCTCCAACAAGGTTCTGGAAACCGGACCGGTCGTCGAATCGTTCGAACTACTGGATCACCGATCCAACCGTTCGAAATAAAAATAAGCACAAAGTAGTGGATGAATGTCAAAGATTTATTCAGAGAGTCATGTAAAAAAAACCAAGTATATATCCAACAACAACAATAACAACAACAACAAAGCCTTGTCCCACTGGGTGCGGTCGGCTACATGGATCAAACGACGCCATTGAACTCTATCATGTATTATGTCTATAGAGAGACCATTTACATGTAAATCTCGTTTGACCACCTCATGGATGGTCTTCTTAGTTCTTCCTCTCCCTTTCACCCCTTGCCAACTTTCCATCTCATCCACCCTCCTAACTGGGTGATCAGTCGGTCTTCTTCCCACATGTCCAAACCATCTTAGACGCAATTCTACCATCTTTTCGATAATAGATGTTACTCCAAGTTTCTCCCTTATATCTTCGTTCCTTATTCTATCCAAACATGTATGACCATTTATCCATTGCAACATCTTCATCTCTATCACACTTAGCTTATATTCGTGATCCCCTTTAGCCGCCCAACACTCTGTACCATAATGCATAGCCGGTCAAATAGCAGTGCGGTAAAATTTTCTTTTAAATTTTAAAGGTACTTTTTTATCACATATAAAACCAAATGCACTCCGTCTTGCTACGGCTTATGCGCAGACCATACACCTCTAAAGCTTCTTTCCATAAATCCAACTTCGTATTTAAGTCTTCCCTTGACTCTCCCATAAGGACGATATCATCGGCAAAAAGCATGCACCATGGAACTGACTCTTGGATATGCTCAGTACAGTGAGCACCTCCAAAACCAATGTGAAAAGGTAAGGACTTAAGGATGATCCTTGGTGTAATCCTATCCCGATAGTAAATTCCTCTGTCACACCACCTTGAGTCTTCACACTAGTTGTAGCTCCGTCATACATGACTTTAATTGCACGAATATATGCGATCCTTACCCTCTTCTTTTCCAACACCTTCCATAAGACCTCCCTTGATACCCTATCATACGCTTTTCCAAATCAATAAACACCATATGTAAATCCCTTTTATTACTACGATACCTCTCCATCATCCTTCTTAACAGGTATGTAGCCTCCGTGGTGGATCTACCTGGCATAAAACCAAATTGGTTCTCCGATACTTGT
>JASCZI010271875.1:69553-85852 GCA_036250425.1 Stylosanthes scabra
GGTAAAGTCCGAAATACAGAGGAGATTCTGTCCGTTTATCCGTAGGATTAGTGCATATTAATAAAGGCTCACTACTAAATAATTATAGTATTAAATTAAAGGTTTTTAAAGAAGTCTATAACCCTTGGATTTTAGCACGATCATGAGGTGTTAAAGTCTAGGGTGTTATACCGACCTTTACCTTTACCTTTTCTTTTGTGAACTAGCTTATTTATCCTCGTCCGTTCACTAAAACGCGGGAACCCTTGCTTATTTAACACTACACCCGGGCACCGATGCAGCGGCCCTTGCTCATTTGACACTGTACTCGAGCCATACAGCGCGTTGCTTCCAGGTAACGACCTAGCTTTAGCGCAATAACGTTTTTGATTCATATCATGAAGATTCGACTTAGTTTTTATGTTGGCTGTCGAAGGCCTAACACAACCCTCCTCCTTTATCCGGACTTGGGACCGCCTATGTACCACAGGTGTAACATAGCCGGGGTTAAGTATATATCCAACAAGTAAAGAAAAGCATCTTATAATTAGCAACATGAGGATTCTCTCGTGGGACAAAAACACATTGGAGATTTTCTTTTACTATCTCTCTAAATCAAAGAAAATAGAAAATTAAACCAAAATGGTTTTCAATGTTTAGCATAAACAAAGAAGCTTGCTGAATAGTGAATGATGTTAAATTATGTGGCTAATATAATAATATGAACTTCCCACTATAAAGATGGTAAAAAAAATAGAGAACTTCTCCCTTGATGAAAAACATCAAGGGATTAAATTCTGATAATTCAATTTTCATGGAATAAGGTATCTTCAAAATTTACGACTTTGTCAAGCACCAAAAGAATGCATTGCTTACTGAACAAGTGCCATCTGTTAACAGATAAAATTTTCCCCAGCAGCAAGTTTCCCCAGCAGCAAGTTATTAATTGGTACTATTATCCATTGCTGAAGAAAAAATCAGAACAAGTGCTATCATTTAACAAATATCAACACTGAACAAGTTAAATCAGTTAACTTGCTATTGATTAATAAATAAAGACAGAACAGAACAAGTGATTTAACTTAGTTAACAGAATAATCAGAACAAATAAACAACACTGAACAAGTCATAAACTTATAATCAGAACAAAAAATTAACAACTAAGTATTCATTAAAAAATAGCTAGCTAACAGGGGGGAAAAACGCAACAAGTAAGAAAATAAAAATAAAAACCTCACAAGTCAGAAAGGAGAAAGGGAAGAAAGAGCTAGGTCCTCTGGTTCGTTGGTGTGAGAACCCAGAAATTGAAGACATACCTATGGCGAATGTGTTTTGTGTGAATGTGATCAAGACAGGGTCACAAGACCCACGTTTTTGTCTTCATCAAACATATGTTTCTCTTCCACTTTATATCAAAGGAGGGATACTCATTGTCATGAACCGTTGGATGAATTATATATTTGACAAATCATGTTTGACCAAATTTTCTAACAGCCACGATTTTATGTAACAGCTATTTGAACAAGTGATTTTGGCCAATCAAGTGCAATCAAATGATTAACCAATTACTTGTTCGCGTAGAATAATTGCCTTGTTGTTATAGTTACTATCAAAATGTTCTGTTTAATTAATAGGGACGTAAAGCTAGAATATTTCCCGGGATTCATGATAACAACAAACAATTGACTAAGATTGAAGATGATAATGAGGAAAAAAGAACAATTTTCTTTATTTCAAATGAAAGAGAAAAAGACTCTAATTGAACAAAGTTCAACAATTTATTAATTTGCTTAATGAAATACAATGACATAGCTTCCTATTTATAATATTGGAATACTTAGTAATTCTAATGGGCTTAATCAATGATCCAGCAAATGACACACCGTAACACTTTTATTTAGTAAGAATAAAGTGTAGAGTTTAATTTTTTTTTTGTCAGTGTAGACTGTAGAGAGTTTAATTTGACAATTAATAATTAATTAATTAATTAAGATAAAATATAAGTAATTATGATTTATAATTATTTTATTTAACTTAACATATATAATTTAATGTATATAATAATATTTATAATATTTAATATTATTTATAAACTTTAATAATAATACATATAAATAAAATTTAACATTATTTATGTGTACCATCTAGTATTATCTATTTAGAATAAATCTATGTGTACCATTGTACATACTTGTTACTAAATAATATGTATAAATATGTACAATGATACATTTAGTATTGTCCATTTATTTATTTATTAACACCTTATAATTGCTATCAAAATGTTCTCTTTAATTAATAGGGACGTAAACCTAGAATATTTCCTGGAGGTTCATAATCACAACAAACAATGGTTCCTGCATCATTGTCGCATGTAACTCTAGCGCAACCTACATGAGTAGTTGTCTTCCAAACAACCTGAGTATAGCCACGACATTCACCGCCGACACATGAGTTAGATATGTGGTCGTAATGTTTTCCTTGTATCACCCACATCTTCACCGCGTCAAATCCGGTGAAGCTTTTAGATCCCCTTTTGAGTGCAATGTTTCGACCGATGCTAACGTGCGCTAAGGGTACCCCCTTCATGCAGTCTACTTTGTGTTTATTCAAGAAATGTTGAGCTTGTTCTACCAGGTTTGGGTCCCACTTCAACGGCCAAACCCCAACATTTTTACGTGCAGCGTTATGAATGGCAAGATAGTCTTCGGGCCTGTTTTGTGCTAATGAACCCAAGGGAAATACACTCAAGAAACTTATTAGCACCACCAAAATCTTCAGCACCCTTTCCATGTATGTTTCTTTCTTTTGTTCTATGATGATTGGAAAAGGGTAAAGGTGAGCGTGAAGTGTTGGATTATTGTTTTAGCAGGGCTTGGACTATATAGATAGAGTAACGTGTAGTATTCATTTGCAGAAAAATTATATGTAAATTAAAATTAGTATCATGAATTTATGTATATATATGCATACAATTTAATTTATTTATAATATATATTTTATTTTTTAGGGTATATTTTATATTAATAATTAATTTTAGTAGTCTATATGAATATATGATTAACTTTAAAAAATATTTTTGAAACATTGTATTATGATAAATTTCATATTTTTTTATTTAAAAAACATTAGCCATTCATATGTATTTAGCGTAACTTATTTGTTTATTTTTTATTTCCACGAAATTTGACATTTGATACGCTTCAATGGATACATATTTTTTAAAAAACAAAAAAAAACAAAAAAAGACATGTATTGATTTTATAAAGGATCAATAATTTTGTAACGCGTCTATTTATTATTGGAATCGTGGTTAATAGTTAAATTGGTCCAGAAAGATATTGCGTTATTTAAATTAGTCCCTTAAAAATTTTGTTAGTCATATTAGTTTTTGAAAGATATAATTATTATTTAAATTAGTTCTTTTACCAATTAAATAATATGTGTTACAAAATAATTGATTGATAAATGACATAAAATCTAATAATTTTATAACATATGACATCTAAAAATAACGTATCAATTGATAGAAATACCAATTTAATTGAAAATTATATATTTCGAGAATCGAGATGATTAATAATTTTTTTCAAAAACTAATTTAAAGAACATAATATTTTTCGAAACCAATTTAACTATTGACCAATTGGAATTGGAACAACTGAAGAATCAGGTAAAAACAATGTTATTATTTATTTATGTTAGTAAAAAAGTGGATTCTTTGATGACGTATAAAATATTAGAACATGACATGTGGCACAATTTTGAGATTGTCCTTTAATTTTGTAAAAATGGTTAAATAAAAAATTATTAGACAAATTAAATCACATTTTATTTTTGATATACTATTAGTAAAAAATAATGAAAAGACTAAGAAACCAACGTATTATGATTCATAAGGAGCCAATATACACTACAGATAATAATTTATATAAATTTTGGATGATAATTTAAGTTTAGATATATGAGTTACGAATAATAACTCATATAAATTTTAAATGATAATTTAATTATTGACTCCCTAATGTTAATTTCGTAATCTTATTCTAAAGTAATATAATATCACATCAACAAATAGCTATTTTTACGTTAATAGTGTAAATATGTAAATAAATGGTCATCTAAAATAATGAATGCAATTGAATAACTATTTAGGTAAAAAAATTAATCTATGTATTACTATATATTTCTTTATACTTATTATTTTCTTCTTTTATTTGAATTTCTGTATTGAAATACACTATCTTTATACTATACGTCATTATTTTTATGCTATCGTATATTGTATTCATGTGTTTTGTAAATTTTTCTATGTTTAAATTTATATTTTTTGTGATATAAATATAATGTATGGAAGTGTACAATAGTACATGTAGCATCACTGTTATAAAAAAATGTTTTATATATGTGCTAAAATTAAACTCTTGAATGGGTATTTTAAAAATCAAATTAAATAATTTTTTATTTAGGTTCTTTTGTTATTAATTCTTTTCTTTTGTTTTAATTTTAAAACATCCGTTGATTATTTTTTATTCAACTATTATTTTCTTAAAACAAATGTATAAAATAATAAAATTATGTTACATGTTACATTGTTATTATTTGGCCGTAATATCCGCTTCTCCTTAAATGCTTCTTACTAATTAGGAAATATTGCGTTTTTTGTTTATTAAATACATTTTAACTTTTTATTTATTATATTTTATATCAATAATTTAGATTTATAATTTATTAAAATTGAAAATTTAAGATTTATGGTTAAAATTTAAAGTTTAAAATTCAAATTTTAGGATTCAAATTTAGGTTTACAATGTTGGGTTTAAAATTTATAATTTATATTTTAAAATTTAAGCAAAAGTATTTTCCGCAGTGGATTAGCATTTTCTCATAATACCAGGTACAAAAGTATTTTACTTTCAATTTATTTGATGAAAGCTAGTTTCAGTCTTTCAGAATCCACAAATAAATTTTAATCGACAATGCAAAAATCCTAAAAGCATAGATGTTGATTGAAATTAAGCAACTATTGATTAAACAAAAAAAATTAAGCAACTATTTTGCTTTATAAGAAAAAAATGGCCTAGCATGTCGTAAGGGTTGATTTTGATTTTCTATTATTGCTTTCACATCGACCGTTAAAAGGTCGATAAGCTAAGTTTGTGAGTTGGCAAGCTGAACTTGAGACTAGATTTGAGTGTGAGTCGAACTTGAACCTAGATTTGAGTTTAGATAAGGTTAGCTCTTATGTATTGATTCATTAGAGGATCAAATGTACAAACCAATGTGTTCATGTAATGATTCATGATTTCACCTGCCATCTAATGAGGTAATGGTTAATGCATTGTTTGTAGACATTTCACATTTATTTGTGATTGAATTCGCTTCAAATGAGACATTCTTGGGAAAGAATCCAGGCTCTTTTGGTTCAACTAAATCCATCTTGCTTCCTAACATGAGAATTACAGACGCCATTGTAGGCCTATCATCAGGGTATTGTTGAACACACAACAGACTCACATGGATGCAGCGCATTACTTCCGAGATTACGCAAAACTCCTTCATGCTTGAATCAATCAATTCTAAAGCCCTGTCCTCTTTCCAAAGTGTCCAAGCCTGGATCATAAAACATGAAAAATGTTTACAACATTTGCTGTAGCTTTTGATGAATAACATAACTATCTAAATTTCTTGCTTTGCTTACATAGCCAACAAGATTTAGAGTCTCATTTGCATGGCAAAGTGCTCTGTTTCTGAGCCCACTTATAATCTCCATCACTAATATGCCGAAGCTGAAGACATCGGATTTTACTGAAAACAACCCGTCGATAGCATACTCTGGTGCCATGTATCCACTGCATCAAACCATTAAGTTTATGATTTAGGTCAAAACTCACGTACAACTTCATGTGAAATTGATAGTTCAAACTTTAAAATTGTTAACATGTTAAATTATCTAACAGTTCTCAACAAATAACTTCAGATGAAGTCAGCTGCGTGTGAATATCCACGTTATTCATATGACATACTATTTGGATGGAAAAGTTGAGAGGGGAAATATACTCACTAAGTCCCAATAACTCTTCTTGTGTTTCCGTGAGTTTGATCTCCTCCGAAAGCTTTAGCAATTCCAAAATCTGAGATTTTAGGATTTAAGTTCTCGTCGAGTAAAATGTTACTTGCTTTGAGATCTCGATGGATAATTCTCAATCTAGAATCATGGTGAAGATATGAAAGTCCCCTAGCAACTCCATATATTATGAGGAAGCGTTGGGACCAACCCAGCAACTCGCCTTTTGTTCGATCTAGTTTCGGGAAAAACAAATTTGCTTTTCAATATTGATCAAAATTCAAGTTGGTTATCTCATAAAGAAAGTAAAAAAGTAAAAGAAGGCCTAATCTAAGCATTATTGATATTGCATACCAAAAATGAAGTTGTCTAGGCTGCCATTGACCATGTATTCATAAACTAACAATTTTTCTTGTCCTTGAATGCAGCAACCAAGAAGTTTTACTAAATTCCGTTGCTGAAGTTTCGCGATCAACCGGACTTCGGTTATACATTCGGTTATTCCTTGGTCTGAACCATGTGAAAGTCTCTTAACAGCAATTTCTTGTCCACCCGGTAATTTCCCCTGATTAATCATATCATGTTGTATAATTAGATGCTCTTTAAAATGGTAAATTCCTCTACTTTGTTCATTCACTACCAAGTGTTCAAAGATTAAATTACCCTATATACAGGTCCAAAACCACCTTGTCCAATCTTGTTACACAATGAGAAGTTGTCAGTGGCAGTAGTAATTGTTAGTAGATCAAACAGTGGTAGATCTGAATCAGTTACATATCCTTCAACATATTCTTCTGAGTTTGACTTTTCTGTGAAGCAAGGAAAAAAAAAGAGTTATTCAGCAACACTGATTTTAATTTCTTCAATCTCAAGCAACTAAAGTCATTGTGTGAAAAGATAGTTACCATCAGTGTTACTTCTGACTCTGTATATAAGACAAAGTAAAAGCATCCCAAAAGTAGCAGCAATTGTAGCAGCAATTATGACTTGCATCTTGTGCCCATGCTGTAACACTTCATGATCAAACTTCATCACACATAAAACTCTTGATAGTATTATAAACTTGAATGATGCATGGAAACATTGTAACTTGAATCCATACCTGAATTAGAACCCGACATTCGGATATATAGATTTTGTCCGTTTTCTTGAAACTTCTTGAGGTCAATTAGATCACCAAACCACATCACACAGCCACTACCATTTCCACTTATATTTGAATTAGTATAAGCCATACAAGAGCAATTCTTCAAGCAAAGATGTTTGCATTCATCTAAACTAATATTCTTATCCACCTTAGTATATTGAGTGTCTGGAACTTTCAAGCCTGTATAATTGACAAACCGATCAGTGGTTGTGACATTATTACAGCTTAATGGTTCGTTTCGGACGCATCCTTGAGTCCAGTTGGATGAGCTCCATGATTGTGGTGACTTTGGAGTGAACCCTTCTAAACATTGGCAAACATTATTTGTGTCTGCTACACTGCAATAACCATAGGGTCCACAAACACCATAAGTACACACATCAAGTGATATGAATCCAAATTGTTTCCAAATTTGAAGTGTATCTTCCCAGACATAGTGAACAACAATACGACTTGATTGGTTTATCACAAGTCTTGTGAGGACAGCCTCAATATTGGGTCTAAAGGTGAAGAATATCTCGTCCTCGTTCGCAACATAATCGATTTCATGAAGTAGATCAAGGGTAGTACCTGGGATTGAACTAAAGTATATGCCATTCCAAGGTCCAATCAGAAGTTGCTTTTTTGTTCCTTTCATAACTGAGAGATCAGGATAATCACTCAGCAAGAAACCATAAGAAAAGTCTCCGGCCGAGGGATCATCCAGGCTCTTCCAGGGTGTTAGTCTCCACTCTAAACCATTCTTGAGGTCCCTTCCTATCTTCATTCCTTGCAACTGCGTATCGCATGGATGATCAAAGCTTTGCCACAAATAGTCCTCTGGATTTGGATCTCCACCATTTCTTACCACAAGATTTCCACTGTCCAAAAGCTCTAGCACTGGATTCCTTGCTTGCTTTTGAATGGTGGTGTTCCAAATTATAGTCTCATTTTCTTTGAGTACAAGATTCCCTGTGCTGTTCAATATTAACTTTCCTGAGGTACCATTAATGGCTTTGTCCCTATTGGCAACCCAAACAACTGTCTGAACTGGGATTTTCTTGTACCAAATTCCCAAGTAACGCTTCGGCGAATCGCCAAGGCTGAAGAAGCCTAGTACAAAAGTTTCATTTTGGGAAACTAAGGTCATGTTATCAGTGAGATACTGAGACTCAGCAATGGAATCAATTTCAATGGCAAGAGAAGAAGAAGAAAGTATGTAAGCAAGCATCAATGTGGAAGAGAGAATGTCCATTGAATGACAAAAGGTGAAGTTCTTAATTGTTTGGATGATGATGATGATGAAGATTAATGTGATGATCATCATGTTAACATAATAAGCCAAGTCCCAAGATGAGTGGAGGCACCTTCAACCAATCAACCTCCAAAATCCAAACACATTTGGCCACATATGTTTCTGGTGTCTGCTAAACTCTTGAGTTCCCAACGGATTTTACTATGCATTATGATAAGTATGCAGCAAAATGGGATATGAAGTTAAGGAGAAGTTTTCATTTGTTTTGGAATATAGAATATGGATTTATATATAAGCTTTAGGAAAAAACAAGGAACAAGGCAAATATAGTATAGTTGTACATTGCTAATGTAATTGTCAAGGTATCAAGTTAAAATGACAGAGATATATTCTTTTTTCTAGAGCTTTATTATTATTATTATTTTTTTTTTTTATATTTACAAATTCATGACATAGAGATAGAGTTAAAACAAGATATAATTTATTTGTTTAGGCACAGAAATAGTAATTATTGTATAAAGCTCTCATACCTGAAATAGCTTAGTAGCAAAGGAAAAAACAATGTTTAAGACAGTGGCTGAATACCTGCTGTTATTTTCTGGCAGTGAGGAGTGAGGTTTATAATCTTTTATTATTTGGATTCATTTTTCTAGTGAAATCACTGAAGTTACTATCAATTATTCAATTATAATGAAATATTATAAATGGGAAAATTATGCATTATATATTCTGTGTTTATTTTATTTTATTTTATTTTTGTCATAGTTAGTATAGATTTGCATCTAGTTTCTCATGCTGTAATGTTGCTTCTAATTTCAGTATTATGTATTTGTAAAGAGGATAGACATGCGCAAGATCTTTTTTTTTTTTTTTACTTTAAAAAAAATCCACAACACTTTTAACTAGAGTTTGTTCACTTACATGTGCTTTTAATACTTATATTTATCCCATTGATGAATAATTGTGCATTACTTAAATCACATAAGAGGGGAGTAATAATATCACATTCAGTGTACGGCTAATAAGGTCTTCATTATTTGAATCGAGAAAAGAAATATATCCTAAAACTACGTTTAGAAAATAGTAAGCATTTCAGTACTTTATCGCTTATGGTAAGGTGCATTTTATGATGGAAAGAAAAAATATAAAAAGGTGAAATTTTTTTATCATGAGTGATTGAATTGTTTTCATATGAAGTATTTTATTTTTAAAATAAAATTAGTGAATGTTATTCATTATAGACCTCTTCATTTTAAAATTGTTCTTAAGGTAATTTAATAATTTTAACTATTCATTTTAATATGTATATATATATATTTTTTAATAGGAAACGTATAAGTAACCAATAATTTTCTAACCAACAAATTAGTCAATATAAAATAAAATATCCGTAATCACTATTTATGGAACATCCACAATAAAAGTTATAGAATATCTGAAACCTAAAACAATCACCAGTCATCTTTATATTTTTTAAAAAATAGAACATCCAAAACTTAAAAAAATAGAATATTCACTTTAAATTGTTGGCTAATATTAATTGAGTTTTTATTATTTACCTAATATTTTATTTTATAATCGAATCAACGACTAAAATCATTGAATTACTGTGTACCGTGGAACACATGCTTATCAAAAAATAACTAATTCAAGGGAAACTTATGTTAGGGCCTAGGGGCTAATTTTCAATGCATAAAAAAAAATTCATAACGGTAATTATCATTTTGTATTTTTTTTTTATTTACATAAAGAAAAAAAAAGGCCAAATGCCAATGGCTAAGGTCTAAGGATAATAATAATAATCTAATAATGTATTAGAAGTGGGGGGCTTTACTTGTTCCCGCGAAGAAAACCAACGGTAACAATGGTTCTTTGTTTCAACACAGGTTTGCGAAGTTTGGGTGGTTAACCCTTCTATGGAGGCTCTCTTGAAAAAGTTGAAATTCTCGGGGTTTCTATGATCCTTTGGCTGCGAATGATAGTGACAGAAACATGGCTCTCAAATTGGAGAGAGTCAAGTAAGTAAGTCGGTAGTAACTTTCTCAAATTGCTTTACTTTCTTTTCTTGCATATTACTTGTTCGATGAATTGCTTTGTACTATAAATCCATTATATTTTCTTTATCATTACTCCCTTGTAAGTTACATGTCTAATGAATTACTTTGTAGTATGAATTATTATGTTTCCTTTTAGTATTTGGTATTGAAACTTATCGGTTCAACTTATTGCAGATTTTATTAGAAGGAAAATCATGGATTCTTATTCACAATAAAGAAGGGTGTGCTTTTAGTAAGGGGCTTCTACTATGAGCAGGGTTGCTTCCTCCACCACCAATAGTGGCAGGACGACATGGTGCGAGCTCTGTTGGTACATCCAACAAAGAGAAGCAAGCTGATGCCAACCACCTGATGGTGAGCTTGAAACTTGCTTGGTTTTGCATTTTCTTGGATATCTTTTCTCAATATTTCGTTGACCATTTATCAGATGTCTCACATTGCTTTGGATATTGTCATAAATATTTTTAGGTTGAAATTCCTATTATTTTTTATTTTGATGAAAGTTTTGCATTTGGAAGTTTCTTGGACATTAACAGTAGCAGTTCATTTGGTCTCATATTTATTCTTCTATTTTATCATGGTTACATTTTTGGCATTTCTGTCTGCCATAGTTGATTTTTATGTTTGTGCAGTCTTGATTGTAGGCTTTCATGTTGAATATAATCTTCTTGGGCCCTAATGCATTAAAATTTAGAAATGTGGAGTATGTGTTTAGGGTCATACTTTGAGTGACAGATATGTTCCACAATTAAGTGGGGTGTAGAATTTATCACTTGTGATCTAACATTACATCCAATGGTGGAGAGATGTATATCATGTTGGTTCCCTAGTTATCTACCATTTGATCATAGAGAGTTAGAAAAGTCATCAGGAACAAAAAGTCAAGCAAACAATAAGGATATGGGGCCATATGTGTTTACTTTTAAATTGGTAGCTGGACTGAGACTTTAAAACAAATAAATAAATAATTGTATTTAATAAGATTGACACATTTAGCTTTGTTGAATATCATCAATATCCATACAATGAAGTACCTCAGAAGCTGTCATGCATTGGGAATTCTTTCTTTCATAGTGATCCTTGCTTACTTACTTTCTTCTTCTCTTGCCACCGAACTTGATTCTATTCGTGTTTCCCAGTCCCTCAGTGATGGCATGACCTTAGTGTCAAGAGGTGGAAAATTTGAACTTGGTTTCTTCAGCCCTGGTAATTCACAGAAGCGTTACTTGGGAATTTGGTACAAGAATATCCCAGTTCGCACAGTTGTTTGGGTTGCCAACAGGGTCAACCCCATTAATGATTTTTCAGGAATTTTAACAATAAATAGAACAGGCAATCTTTTGCTCACAGAAAATGGCACTGAGACTACGTTTTGGAGCACATTCTCTCGAAAACAAGCAAAGAATCCAGTGTTGGAGCTCTTGGATAGTGGCAATCTTGTGTTAAGGAATGAAGGGGAATCAAATCCAAAGGCCTATTTATGGCAAAGCTTTGATTATCCGTCAGATACATTCTTGCCAAACATGAAGTTGGGAAGGGAACTCCAAAATGGTTTTGATTGGCGCATAACTTCTTGGAAGAGTCCAAATGATCCATCCCTTGGAGATTTTTCTGTTGGTTTAGTTATCAGTGATTATCCTGAGTTTTCGGTTATGAATGGCACAAAAAAATTCAATCGTCTTGGACCTTGGAATGGCCTTTACTTCAGCGGATACCCAAATGTGTCCTATACATATATTTTTGAAGTCAGTTTTGTCACAAACAAGGATGAGATATCCTACAGCTATAACGCGAAGATAGATTCTGTCATTTCAAGAATTGTAATAAACCAAAGTCATTCTTTTACACAGTATTTCTGGGATGAGAATGTTCAGAATTGGAGATATTTTGAATCATTGTCAGGTGATGTATGTGTTACATATGACCTTTGCGGAGCCTATGGTTATTGCAGTGTAACAGAAGCACACGTCTGCCAATGTTTAAAAGGGTTCCATCCAAAGTCACGAGAAGCTTGGAACTCAAACAACTTCACACAAGGATGCATTCGCGACAAACCATTAAGCTGCAATAATAATGTCACAAGCACTGATGGTTTTGTCAAATACACAGGCTTGAAAGTGCCAGATACTCAGCATACTAAGCTGCATGAGAATATTACTTTAGATGAATGCAGAAATTTTTGTTTGAAGAACTGCTCTTGTATGGCTTATACCAATTCAGACATAAGAGGAGGAGGAAGTGGCTGTGTCATGTGGTTTGGCGATCTAATTGACATCAGAGTCTTTCAATCCGGTGGACAAGATCTATACATCCGAATGCCTGCTTTTGAGTCAGGTAAGGGAGAAAAGTTTATTTTGCTTTAAAGCTTCTTCCATTCTTCTTATTATATATTCCCATTTCATTTTACAAATCTCAAAAATATTATTGCCACTAGGATTTAACTTTTATTTACATGTTTGACAAATTTCAACCATGAAGGACTTCAACATCGGAACAAGAAAAAAGTGATAATTACTATCACCATTTCTGCAATTTGCGCTACACTTCTAGTTTGTGTTTATGTTATATGCAGAGTCCAAAGGAATAATACTGGTAACTACATTCTTTTCAATCCTTTATTCTTATTATAGCTAAATGGCAGCACATTTCTATATAAGTCTATTTAAATTGGAATTTTGTTGAAATACTGCTAATTATCAAGAAACTCTTGGTATGATCTTTGTTGAACAGTGCATTTGAAGAACTCGAGTATTCCTAAATTCCTTATATTTTAGAAATATAATAACAATATCTGAATGAATTTCCTTTCCCTGTATTCCTAGAAAAATCAAAGATCAACGAATTTATGGAAGGGTATGTAAATGATACGGATCTACCACTGTTTGATCTACTAACAATTAGTACTGCAACGCACAAGTTCTCATTGAATAACAAGATTGGACAAGGTGGTTTTGGACCTGTTTATAAGGTAATTCAATCTTTGAATGCTCACTAGCTTGAGCCTTGAATAAGTAGAGAACGTTTAATTACCATTGTAAGATCTTCCACTTATAAAAAAAGTAATTGGGCAGGGAAAATTAGCAGATGGACTTGAAATTGCTGTGAAGAGACTCTCATCTAGCTCTACACAAGGAATGCCTGAATTCTTAACTGAAGTGAAGTTAATTGCAAAACTTCAGCACCGTAATCTAGTAAAACTTCTCGGTTGCTGCATTCAAGGAGAAGAAATTTTATTAGTTTATGAATATGTGGTTAATGGTAGCCTGGACAACTTCATCTTTGGTACGTAATATCAAGAAAAACTAAATTAGATATATTGTGTTTTCTTATTTTCATTACAGCAAGTAATAACGGATTTGTTTTCTTAAAATAGATCAAACAAAAAGTAAGTCGTTGGATTGGCCTCAACGCTTCGGCATAATATATGGAGTTACGAGGGGACTCTTATATCTTCATCAAGATTCAAGATTGAGAATCATTCATAGAGATCTTAAAGCAAGTAACGTATTACTTGATGTCAAATTAAATCCAAAAATATCAGATTTCGGAATGGCCAAGACTTTTGGAGGAGATCAAACTGAAGGAAATACAAATAGAGTTGTTGGGACTTAGTAAGTGTCCATCTAATTTCATATCATGGATGATCTATTTATCTTTTCTCAACTTAATCGTTGCTTTAATGCTTTCATGTAGTGGATACATGGCACCTGAGTATGCTATCCATGGGTTGTATTCTATTAAATCCGATGTCTTCAGCTTTGGCATAGTTATGATGGAGATTATATGTGGGACCAAAAATAGAGTTCTTTGCCATGCAAATCAGACTCTTAATCTCATTGGTTATGTAAGCACTAAGATATTTGTAATGTTTCTCAAAGTTGCGGCAAATGATGGTAACATTTTTTATGCTTATGATCTAGGCTTGGAAGCTATGGAAAGAGGACAAGGCTTTAGAATTGATAGATCCAACGATAAAGGAGTCATGTGTAATCTCAGAAGTATTGCGCTGCATCCATGTGAGTCTGTTGTGTGTGCAACAATACCCTGAAGATAGGCCTACAATGGCATCTGTGCTTCTCATGTTAGGAAGTGAGATGGATTTAGTGGAGCCTAAAGAGCCCGGCTTCTTTCCGAAGAGGATCTCCATCGAAGCGAATTCGAACCCCCACCAACGTGAACTATCTACAAATGATGAATTAACCATTACCTCAATAGATGGCCGGTGAAATCAATGAGTCTGCTGCCTGCACATATCACATGAACGCATGGTTAAGACATTTTCCATGCAGGACTAGTTTTTAGTAACTAAATATTTTTAGGTTGAATTTTTCTTCACTCAATTTCATTGCCATTTATTTCAAGTGTATCTCCAGAAGTTAAATTTCAATTGGCTTACAAGTTAACTAAAGGGAATATCTTCCATATATTTCAACAATGCGGTTGGAATTGTGGAAATATCACCACCTAGACCAAGGTCTAAGCTTTGATCAAACTGTGCGTGGTCAAATTGTACTTTGAAATGAACTCGTAGTTTATCTTGTTTGAAATTCCTATTATTTCTGTTTTTTATGGAAGTTTTGCATTTGGAAGTTGCTTGGATTAAGAGTAGCAGTTCATTTGGTCTCATTTTTATTCTTATTTTTATCATGGATGCATTTTTGGTGTTTCTGTCTACCATAGTTGAATTTTATGTTTGTGCAGTCTTGATTGTTGGCTTTCTTGTTGAATATAATCTTCTTGGGCCGTAATGAATTAAAATTAGTATTTGTTTAGGCTCATACTTTGAGTGACAGATATGTTCTACAACTAGGTGGGGTGTAGAATTTACTACCATTTGATCATAGAGAGTTAGAAAAGTCATCAGGAACAAAAGTAAAGCAAGCAATAGGGATGTGGGGCCATATGTCTTTACTTTTAAATAGTTAGCTGCGCTGAGACCATAAAACAAATAAATAAATAAATATTGTATTTAAGATGTACACATTAGGCATTTACTCTAGCATTTAGCTTTGTTGCATATCAT
Organism: Stylosanthes scabra; assembly: GCA_036250425.1. Classification (NCBI taxonomy): domain Eukaryota; kingdom Viridiplantae; phylum Streptophyta; class Magnoliopsida; order Fabales; family Fabaceae; genus Stylosanthes; species Stylosanthes scabra. The sequence goes on from JASCZI010271875.1 coordinate 85,061, forward strand.
CAATATCAATACAATGAAGTACCTCAGAAGCTGTCATGCATTGGGCATTCTCTCTTTCATAGTGATCCTTGCTTACTTACTTTCTTCTTCTCTTGCCACCGAACTTGATTCTATTCGTGTTTCCCAGTCCCTCAGTGATGGCATGACCTTAGTGTCAAGAGGTGGAAAATTTGAACTTGGTTTCTTCAGACCTGGTAATTCACAAAAGCGTTACTTGGGAATTTGGTACAAGAAAATCCCAGTTCACACAGTTGTTTGGGTTGCCAATAGGGCCAACCCCATCAATGATTACTTAGGAGTTTTAACAGTGAGCAGCAAAGGCAATCTTTTACTCACAGAAAATGGCACTGAGACTACTTTTTGGAGCACAATCTCTCCAAAACAAGCAAATAATCCAGTACTGGAGCTCTTGGACAGTGGCAATCTTGTGTTAAGAAATGAAGGGGAATCAAATCCAAAGGACTATTTGTGGCAAAGCTTTGATTATCCATCAGATACATTCTTGCCAACGATGAAGTTGGGAAGAGACCTCCAAACTGGTTTGGATTGGCGCATAACTGCTTGGAAGAGTCCAAATGATCCATCCCCTGGAGACTTTTCTCTTGGTTTAGTTCTCACTGATTATCCTGAGTTTTGCATCATGAATGGCACAAAAAAATACTTCCGGTATGGACCTTGGAATGGCCTTTACTTTAGTGGACACCCAGATCTGTCCTATACCTATATGTTTGAAGTCAGTGTTGTCATAAACAAGGATGAGGTATCCTACAGCACTAACACCAAGATTGATTC
>JASCZI010271875.1:85862-116785 GCA_036250425.1 Stylosanthes scabra
TGAAACAAGTCATGCTCTTTCACAATATGTATGGGATGAAAATGTACAGAATTGGCAATATTTTGGATCCTCACAAGCTGATGTGTGTGATCGTTATGGCCTTTGTGGAGCCAACAGTTATTGCAATGTAACAGAATCACGGCATGTCTGTCAATGCTTAAAAGGGTTCAGTTCAAAGTCACCAGAAGCTTGGAACTCAAACAACACCGCACAAGGATGCGTTCGTGACAAACCATTAAGCTGCAATAATAATGTCACAAGCACTGATGGTTTTGTCAAATATACAGGTTTGAAAGTACCAGATACTCATCATACTAAGCTGCATGAGAGTAGTACTTTAGATGAATGTAGAAATCTGTGTTTGAAGAACTGCTCTTGTATGGCTTATACCAATTCAGACATAAGAGGAGGAGGCAGTGGCTGTGTCATGTGGTTTGGCGATCTAAGTGACATCAAATGGTTTCAATCCGGTGGACAAGATCTATACATCCGAATGCCTGCTTGAGTCAGGTAAGGGAGAAAATTCATTCTGTTTCTTCCATTCTTCTTGTTATATGTTCCCATTACATTTTAGGAGTCTCTCAATTATTGTTTCTACAACCATGAAGGACTTCAACATCAGAACAAGAAAAAAGTGATAATTGCTAGCACCATTGCTGCAATTTGTGCAACACTTCTACTTTGTGTCTATGTTATATACAAAGTCCGAAGGAAAAATGAAGGTAACTACTTTCTTTTCAATAATATTATCTCTAAATGACACTCTTGGTATGATCTTTCCTTTTGTTTTAGAAAGAGCTGAATGAATTTGCCTTTCTTGCATTCCTAGAAAAATCAAAGATAGAAGGATATATAAATGATGCAGATCTACCATTGTTTGATCTACAAACAATTACCACTGCGACGCACAAGTTCTCGTTAAATAACAAGATTGGACAAGGTGGCTTTGGACCTGTTTATAAGGTAATTCAATCTTTCAATACTTACTATACTAGCTTGATCCCTGAATAAGTAGAGGACATTTATCATGATAAAGATCATCTACTTATAAAATTGTAATATGGCAGGGAAAATTAGCAGATGGACTTGAAATTGCTGTGAAAAGACTCTCACCTAGCTCTGGACAAGGAATGACTGAATTCATAACGGAAGTAAAGCTAATAGCAAAACTTCAGCATCGTAATCTAGTAAAACTTCTTGGATGCTGCATTCAAGGAGAAGAAATTTTGTTAGTTTATGAATATGTGGTTAATGGTAGCCTCGACAACATCATCTTTGGTATGTAATATTAAGGAAAACTAGATTAGATATATCGTGTTTTCTTATTTTCCTTACAAAATAGTATGCAGCTTATCATACTTGAATATTTGATATTTTAATAACATATTTGTTTTCTTGAAAAATAGATCAAACAAAAAGTAAGTTGTTGGATTGGCCTCAACGCTTCGGCATAATATATGGAGTTACCAGGGGACTCTTGTATCTTCATCAAGATTCAAGATTGAGAATTATTCATAGAGATCTTAAAGCAAGTAACGTATTACTTGATGTCAAATTAAATCCAAAAATATCAGATTTCGGAATGGCCAGAACTTTTGGAGGAGATCAGACTGAAGGAAACACAAATAGAATCGTTGGGACTTAGTAAGTTGCTGTCTTATTTCACAATATCATTTATTTATTTATCTTTCTCAACTTAATCATTGTTATGCTTTCATGCAGTGGATAAATGGCACCAGAATATGCTATTGACGGGCTGTATTCTATAAAATCCGATGTCTTCAGCTTTGGCATACTTATGATGGAGGTTATATGTGGGACCAAAAATAGAGCTCTTTGCCATGCAAATCAGACTCTTAATCTCATTGGTTATGTAAGCACTAAGATATTTGTTATGTTTCTCAAATTAGCAACAAATTATCTGAAGGTTTTCATGTTTATGATCTAGGCTTGGAGGCTTTGGAAAGAGGAGAAGGCTTTAGAATTGATAGATCCAACCATAAAGGAGTCATGTGTAACCTCGGAAGTATTGCGCTGCATCCATGTTAGTCTTTTGTGTGTGCAACAATACCCTGAAGACAGGCCTACAATGGCATCTGTGCTTCTCATGTTAGCAAGTGAGATGGATTTAGTTGAGCCTAAAGAGCCCGGCTTCTTTCCCAAGAGGGTCTCTATTGAAGCGAATTCGCACCCACATCAACGTGAACTATCCACAAATGATGAATTAACCATTACCTCATTAGATGGCCGGTGAAATCAATGAGTGTGCAGGCACAAGAACGCATGGTTAAAACATTGCCATTGCAGGACTAGTTTTTAGTAACTGAATATGTAAAGCAAATTTTAATATTGTTCCACAATATGATGATATTTACTGCTTCAAAAATATCTTGTTTTTTATGCTGACCTAGTGAGATAAGACTGTTGTTCTTTTGAGTATTCCCTCTTCTCTAGTTGTAGTTTCACAAATCATCAGATAATTTTAAAGGATGAGTTAAGGCCTTCCGGCAGTGTTCTAGATATTGATTTTTCTTTGCTCTTAAAAGGTTTGAGATCATACAAGAGTTACTAATTATGTCCCTAAACACCTCTTGCTTAAATTCTGCATTTTACAACAACAGCAATATTTGCATTGTTTTTCTTTTTATGTTTCTGCACTTCATATAGATACTCTTTTCTATTTTCTTCTCCCCAGTTATTTATATCCTGTAATCACACAGCATAGAAAAAAAAGTAACCAGGAGCAGTCAAGCAAGAAATTTGGACTTGGTCAAATGTGTTTATTTTTAAAATGGAAGTTGGACTGAGAATTAAAAATAAAAAATTTATGTGTTTATGTTTATGGAAAAGTAAATACAAAAACATTATAATTTAAAATAGTCTATTTATCTTCCAGCAAAGTTGATGAATTCACCGGCCATCTAACGAGGTAACGGTTAATTCATCATTTGTAGACAGTTCAGATTGATGAGGGTGCGAATTTGCTTCTATAGAAGCTCTCTTGGGAAAGAAGCCTGGCTCTTTAGGCTCAACTAAATCCATCTCACTTGCTAACATGAGAAGCACAGATGCCATTGTAGGCCTATCTTCAGGGTATTGTTGCACACACAACAGACTAACATGGATGCAACGCATTACTTCTGAGATTTCACATGACTCCTTCATGGTTGGATCTATCAATTCTAAAGCCTTCTCCTCTTTCCAAAGCCTCCAAGCCTAGATCATTAACATGAAAACCTTCAGATAATTTGTTGCTAATTTGAAAAACATAACAAATATCTTAGTGCTTACATAACCAATGAGATTAAGAGTCTGATTTGCATGGCAAAGAGCTCTATTTTTAGTCCCACATATAATCTCCATTATAAGTATGCCAAAGCTGAAGATGTCCGATTTTATAGAATACAGCCCGTCGATAGCATACTCTGGTGCCATGTACCCACTGAATGAAAGCATTAAAACAATGACTAAGTTGAGAGAAGATAAATGAATAATTGATGCTGTGAAATTAGATAGACACTCACTAAGTTCCAACAACTCTATTTGTGTTTCCTTCTGTTTGATCTCCTCCAAAAGTTTTGGCCATTCCAAAATCTGATATTTTTGGATTTAATTTGTCGTCGAGCAAAATGTTACTTGCTTTGAGATCTCGATGAATAATCCTCAATCTAGAATCCTGATGGAGGTACAAGAGTCCCCTAGCAACTCCAAATATTATGTGGAAGCGCCGAGGCCAATCTAACAACTTACTTTTTGTTTGATCTGTTATGAAAGAAGAACAAATCTGTTATTTACATTGAAAATTCAAGTTTCATAAGTTTCTTAAGGACAGTAAGAAAACATAGTAGAACTAAGTTAAGTTTTCTGTACCAAAAATGAAGGTGTCTAGGCTACCATTGACCACATACTCATAAACTAGCAATTTTTCTTCTCCTTGAATGCAACAACCAAGAAGTTTTACAAGATTACGGTGTTGAAGTTTTGCAATTAGTTTTACTTCAGTTATGAATTCAGCCATTCCTTGTCCAGAGCTACGTGAGAGTCTCTTAACAGCAATTTCCGGTCCATGTGCTAATTTTCCCTGCAGAAAGAAGATTCTCTTTGGAATGTTAAATGTTCTCTATTTATTCAAGCTAGCAAGTATTCAAAGATGAATTACCTTATACACAGGTCCAAAACCACCTTGTCCAATCTTATTATTAAGAGAGAACTTGTCGGTGGCAATATTAATAGTTAGTAGATCAAATAGTGGTAGATCCGTATCATCTACATAGCCTTCCATATACTCTTGCATCTTTGATTTTTCTAGGACATTCAAGAAAGGAAATAGAAAATCTTGAATGTTATCTATAGTTCTTGAATGTGATCTATAGTTCTTCAATCTAAAATATGTTATGTAAAGTTCATAGCAAGAGTTTCTTGAGAATTAGCAGTGTTTCCAATATCAAAAAGATTTACATAGAAATGTGCTGCCTTCAGAGATTGTTAGTGAAAAGAAAGTAGTTACCATTTCTGTTCCTTCGAAATTTATACATAACATAAACACTAAGTAAGAAAGTTCCACAAATTGCAGCAACAGTGCTAGCAATTATCACTTTATTCTTGCTCCGGCGTTGAAGTTTTTCATTGTTGGAAACTTGAAATTTGTCAAACATAAAAACAAAGGTTAAGTCCCAGTTCAAACTTCAAATAATAATCTTGATATGTATTAGAAAGATGTACTTTTGTTCCATACCTGACTCAGAAGCAGGCATTCGGATGTATAGATCTTGTCCACCAGATTGAAACAGTTTGATGTCAATTAGATCGCCGAACCACATGACACAGCCATGGCCTCCACCACTTATGTCTGAATTAGTATAAGCCATACAAGAGCAATTATTCAAGCACAAAGCACTGCAGCCATGTATATCAAGATTCTGAAGCAGCCTAGTATGTTGAGTATCTGGTAGTTTCAAGCCTTCGAATTTGAAAAATCCATCAGTGGTATTGGCTATGCCAATGCCTTCACCAATGTCAGTGCAGCTTAATGATTCATCGCGGACACATCCTTGAGCCCAGTTTGATGAGTTCCATGCTTCTGCTGACTTGGGCCTAAAACCTTTTAAACACTGGCAAATTGGAGCTGATGTGGTTATGCAACTCCCATAGGCACCACAAAGGCCAAAATTATCACAGACATCACCAGGAAGTGACTCATAAATCCTCCATGTTTGAGCCTTTTCCACCCAGACATAGCGACTAAGCACCTTACTTGTTTGGTTTATTACAGTTCTGCTGATGACAGAACCATTCTTGGAGCTAAAGGTGTAGTATATCTCCTTCTGGTTGCTGACATAACTGATTTCAATATCAGAGTAAGCGTTTAGACTTGGCAATCCACTATAATACAAGCCATTCCAAGGACCGATCTGAGAGAACTTTTTGGTTCCATTCATTATGGCAAACTCAGGATAATCACTGAGGGCTAACCCCAAAGAGAAGTTACCTGGAGAAGGATCATCTACACTCTTCCAAGATGTTATTCGCCATTCAAAACCATTTTGGAGATCCCTTCCTAGCTTCATCCCTAGCAAATATGTATCGGTTGGATAGTCAAAGCTTTGCCACAAAATGTCATTTGAGTCTGAACCTCCATCATTCCATACCACAAGATTTCCACTGTCCATGAGGTGTGCCACTGGATTCAGTGGTTCTCTTTGAGAGGTTGTACTCCATACAACTGAGCCGTTGTTGCTGATGAGGATAATATTGCCAGTGTTGTCCAATGTTAATTTTCCTGAGTTACCATTGATGGGGTTGACCCTGTTGGCAACCCAAACAACAGCATGCATGGCTACTTTCTTGTACCAGATCCCCAAGTAACGCTTTGTTGAATTGCCGGGGCTGAAGAACCCAAGCTCAAACATTCCATCTTGGGATACTAAGGTCATGCCATCACTCATGAACTGGGACACACCAATGGAATCATTAACTGCCATAGAAGCTTTGACAGAGGAAACAAGTACATAAGCAACCATAATAAACATGGAATGAAGAACATCCATTGCTTTTTTTTTTTGGTAGTACTTGGTTATTTGCACATCAATCTATGTCTCTTAAAACAGCAAATGCAGAGGAACATAAGCATACTTTTCTAACTCCATATTTCCAAAGTCGTTATTGACCTAGGGAGCTAAAATTAGTAATTTTTGTTAATTCTTTTCCTATAATAAATATCGATGATGTTAGAATTAAACGAGTGAACACAATTATTCTTAAACAAAAAAATAAACAAATATATTCGGTTAATATTTATACAAATGGACAATTTTACTTGAATTTAAGCATAACCAAATTAAAGAATACCCTTAACCAATTTCTTTCTCAAATTACCCTTAAAATTGTCCATTTAACACGCCGATTATCCCTAAATTTCAAAAAAAAAATTGGATTGCCGCTGCTTGGGATCTGGGGAGCTTTCAGCATCAAGCTAACGGTCTGTCTTATTAACTCTTCGATTTTCTTGGTTTAGTCTGAAGTGGGACTAAGACTAATCCATTACGCTCCTCACACTTGCTTCTCAACAATGAGCTGGTAGACCAGTGCAAAATTGGCAATCTACAAGAACTCCATAAGTCAAAGTCCTTGTTGACTTAGATGGGTTCGTTAAAGTTTTGTATTTTTTCCGCTTTTTATCTTTCTTTCTTCGTAGCTAACTTGGATTGATCTAGTGCAACTCATTAGTCCGCTTAGGGAGTTCGGGATTGAGACTATATTTTTTTTAATTATTTAAGAGTATTAATAAAATTGTACTTGCCGGTTGCCACTAAGAACTCAAATAGACAAATGTCAATTACAACTGAATGGAATGTAAGATAAGTAATATTTTTCATTTTGAAATTGATAGTAGAAACATAAATCAGAACTTAAGCAAAATACAATTTAGGGATGAAACTAGTAATTCTTGTATGAAGAACATAGTTATTAACAGACACTCACAAGTCACAAGTCACAAGTCACAACAATAACACTTTGACAAATGCTTTCATATTTTGTGATATTGTGAGAGTAGAGATCACTATCATGTAAACTAAAAATCAACAATCTTAGCTAACCAATAAAGATTCAGCTAATATCAGCTAACAATTTATATTAGATGTTCTATTTCTTTAGGTTTTGGGTGTTCTATTTTTTTTTTGTTGATTGTTCGTTATTTTAGGTTTTAGATGTTCTATTTTTTTTTATTGTAGACGTTCTATAAACAATAATTACGGATGTTCTATTTTTTATTGGCTAATTTGTTGGTTAAAAAAATATTGATTCCCTATAATTTTCCATTAACAATACTATTCCAAGATTCCCTGCACCCTGCATCATAGTTTAACATTAGAACACTTGGAAGGGCATCAGAAATGAATTACAGAAATCATCCAATTTGGGTTCCCTATAAATGATTATATCCAGTTTCCAAAGTACTAGCAGCTATTTATAGTCTAATTAAGAACAGAATCCTGTTGTAACAGTGCAGTGCCTACATCAACTCAATGATGGTATGCAGTTTTCAACGTCCATCTAAAGAGGTCACACTTAGCTCATTGTTTAGGCTTATTTCTTTTTGATTTGTTTCTTCATTGGAAACCTTCCTTGGAAAGAAACCAGGCTCTTTAGGGTCAACCAGTTCCATCTCTCTATCTAACATTCGAATCACTGAGGTCATGGTAGGCCTATCCTCCGGGTAACGTTGCACACAAACTAGACTAACTTGGATACACCGCAACACTTTGAGTCCATGCATGAATCCTTAATGTTGGAGTCAATTAATTGTAAAGCCTTTCCCTCCTTCCAAAGTGTCCATGCCTGAATCATGAAAGAAGAAAAGTAAGCGAACAAGAACAACCACTCAACTTGATTTAACATAAATACATAAGACAATATTGAGTCTTACATAACCAACAAGGTTGTATGTTTTGTTTCCATAGGAGAGAGCTCTATTCTTGTTCCCACATATAATCTCCAACAATAAAATACCGAAGCTGAAGACATCGGATTTTATAGAAAATAGTCCATCAACCGCATATTCTGGTGCCATGTACCCACTGCAAGAAATCATTATAGTAAAAAATAATCACCACACATAGCATATAAGAAAATAAATGATGTTGCGCATTGAGGCACTCACTAAGTTCCAAGTACTCTATTTGTGTTTCCTTCGGTCTGATCTCCTCCAAAAGCTTTAGCCATTCCAAAATCAGATATTTTTGGATTCAACTTATCATCAAGTAAGACATTACTTGCTTTGAGATCTCTATGAATTATTCGTAATCGGGAATCTTGATGAAGATAGAGAAGCCCTCTAGCAATTCCAAGTATAATGTGGAAGCGTTGAGGCCAACTCAGCAATTTCCCTTTCATGTGATCTATTGATAATTGAATATTCAAGTTTAGTAAGCTACTAACTATAAAGTAGATTCATAAAGCATTGTTTCATTCTAACCGAAGTCTTGATATTTCTTACCAAAAATAAAGGAATCTAGGCTACCATTAGCCATGTATTCATAAATTAGTAGCTTCTCTTGTTCTTGAATGCAACAACCAAGTAGCCTTACAAGATTTCTATGTTGAAGTTTAGCAATCAGTTTGACTTCATTGATGAACTCCGTCACTCCTTGCCCAGAGCTCCTCGAAAGTCTTTTTACTGCTATTTCTCGCCCATCTGATAATTTTCCCTAAATACTCACATTCATTTTAGTTGGAACATTAGATTTTTCTCTTAATATCAGTACTCATTACTAAATTATACCATTATTATAAGTTATAACACTAAAATATTGACATACCTTATATACAGGTCCAAAACCCCCTTGTCCAATCTTATTCTCTATCAAGAAGTTGCTAGTGGCCATAGTAATTGTTGGCAGAGCGAACAACGGAAGATCTAGATCCTCTACATGTCTTTCAATGTTATCTCCAACCATTGACTTCTCTGAAAATGTAAAACAGCAAAGGGCCACAGTAATATTAATGAGTAAAGTAGCCTTCAGAGTTAAGATCACTTACCTATCATTGTTAGAAAAATATAGAAAGTAATTCAATGATTTAGGGTGGAAAGAGAGAGTGATAGATAGAATGATTTACCAACAATGTTCTTTCGGACTCTGTAGATAACATAAATAGAGAGCAAAAACACCCCACATAATGCTGGAATAGTTATAGCAACTAGAGTTCTTGTGTTCATCTTGCTCCCACTTGGAGGATCTACATTAGCCATACGAATATAAAGATCTTGCTGAATTGTTACAAACTGTTTAGTGTTCAACTGTCTCATGTCGATAAGATCACCAAACCACAGGACACAACCACTACCAGATCCTCTAATATCTGAGTTACTAAAGGCCATACAAGAGCAGTTATTCCAGCACCTTATTTTGCATTCCTCTAGACTCATACTCTCATCCAACCATGTATTTGTTGTATCTGGAACCTTCAAACCTACAAACTTGACAAAAGTGTCATTGCTGAAAGTTTCATTGCAATATAATGGTTTAGTCCGGACACATCCTTTTGTCCAATTCTTGGTGTCCCATTCTTGAGGTGATTTGGGACTGAAACCTTCTAAACATTTGCACATTGGTGAATCATCAATTAAGCAGTTTGAATTCGCCCCACAAACGCCATAACGATCACCCTTGTCTCTGAATCCGTATGTCTGATAGATATTCCAATTTTGATGTTCTTCTACCCAAATAGAGAAATCAAAGCCACGAGTTTGGTTTATTTCGACCTTGGATAACACAGAAGAATTCAATGAGCTATAAGTGTAGTAAATCTGATCCTTATTGGAGGGAAACTTGGCATCGTAACTTATGACATATGTGAACTCAAAATAAGGCTTTAGATATGGTAAGCCACTGAAATAAAGGCCATTCCATGGTCCAAATCGGATGAGGCTTGATCTTCCTTTCATGTAAAAGTCAGGAAAATCATTGAGCATTAAACCCCATGATAAGTCTCCAAGAGATGGATCATTTGGACTCTTCCAAGATGTTATTCGCCATTCGAGACCTCGTTTGAGGTCCCATCCCACCTTCATTCCCGGCAATATAGTATCCAAAGGATAATCAAAGCTTTGCCACAAAATGTCATCTGCCTCTGCACTTCCATTATTTGATATCACAAGATTGCCGCTGTCCATGAGCTGCGCCACTGGACTCTGTGCTTGCTTCTGAGAGTCTGTGCGCCAAACAACTGAGCTATTTTGACTAAGGATTAGATTGCCAGTGATGTCCATTGTTAATGTTCCCGCTGAGACGGGTGTGTCCCTGTTGGCAACCCAAACAACGGAATAAATGGGTACTTTCTTGTACCAAATCCCCAGGTAACGGTTCAGTGAAGTGCCGGGGCTGAAGAACCCAAGCTCAAATACTCCATTTTTGGACACTAAGGTTATGCCATTTCCATCATCAGTGATGGACTGGGACAGAGGAAACACGTAACAAGTAAGCAAACATAATCATGGAATTAAGAATATCCATTGAATTAAAAGCTATGCTCTAGCTCTTTTGTGTTACTTGCTCACTTTAGAGTGCATAAGCAGAAGAAGCATGCTTCTCCAAACTTTACATAAGCCACTCAAGACTCAAAACATAAAACACGTTTAAGCTTCTTTTTCCTGTATTATTGACAAGAAGTCAACAACTTCATAATTCAAAAATCAATAGAAAAAAAGAACTGTATCATTGAAATTCAGCATTTCAGCAGCGCTTATTGACCTAGGAGCCAACCATCAGCCTTCGTAATACACGCGATTAAGGACAAAATTACAATTTCAAAAATTTTGGTGCAATCTTTCGTACTAAACCTGAATTCAATCAACTAATTTAAAATAAACCAACATAGGAAGTGTTCTGGCATGCTAAGCATGGAATTACCAATGGATAAAAAATGGTAAATCGATTGAGTATGAGATGGTAGATAGTATTTTTAAGCCCTCACTCACTCGTATTGATAAAAAAAAATTCAAAAAAAAAATCACAAAATTCTTTTGGACAGCATATCACGGCACATAAGTCATAAAATTGAATAATTTTAAATTTGAGGGACCACTTTAATTACGATTTAAATTTTCGGAGCCTCAATTGAATTTAACGGATAACTAAGTAATTTATTTGCTTTTCATTTTTATTGTTTTAATAAACTATATTTTTTGGTAGTTATGATTTATGCACATTGTTTTTGTCATGAGGATTTTTTGACATACAATGAGACTCAGCTACGTCTTAATTTGTTGTTTTTATTTTTCTAGTGTTTTAGTTGACAAAACAATATTATTATATGTGTAGTCTTTTATTTAATTATTTGTAGACACACGACACCTCGACATATCAATTTTAATTTCTTATATAATACAAGAATACAGTATATATAAAATATAGAATATAATGTATTTTTAACAAAATTATAGTAATATTTTGATATTTTATTTACATTAAAAATTAAATTATTTTTTAAAATATTTTTAATGTGTATTTTAATTATATAAAGTATTTAAAATAACTTTTAATTTTAAAAAAAATAATATATATTATTTTTAAACTCATTTTAAGCATATAAATTAATAATAAAATTGGATACGCGGACACATGTTGATATTTTCGAGTGTCAAGTGTGTCATAAGAGGTACTTTTTTGCTATTTTAAAGACACTGGTGGACACTTAAAACATACGTGTCGGACGAGTGTCAATGAATGTCGTGTTTGACAGATGGACATGTCAATCCAGCGAAATGATCGTACTTCATACATAATATGAAATAAGTATCGTGATAAATATCTTAAAATATTTATTAATATCTTTTAGAGATGAAGTAACAGTAATAATAGCCTTATATAACACATGTGTAGGTTAAATAGTGTGAAATTTAAATATCTGTTGCTTATAATTTTTATAATTATTATTTTTATGATATCTTTTAATATGGATATTTATTCTAATTTATGTTTATATTAAATAATAATGTGTAAAATTAATTAATTAAAGGAGTTATAGAAGAAAGATTTTTTTTTAACATGTTGATCTTGAAATAGTGCCAGGTGTGTAAAAATAAAAATTGACATGGTATACTTAAAAAGACTAAAAGAGTATAAGCTTTTATATAGATAAAATAAAATACATGGACACAATTATTCTTAAATAAATAAATCAATTAATATATTTGGTTAATATTTATACGAATTGACAGTTTTACTTTATGTTTTACTTGAATTTAAGCATATGTAGGGTGTAGAAAAGGAAAAACAAGATTAAAACGGAAAATTAAAAATACAATTACATGATATCTTGCATCATAATTGGACATTAGAACATTTCAATGACATTAGAAGCTGAATTACAGAAATCATCCAATTTGGATTTCCCTATATATGATTATATTCAGTTGCCAAAATATGTAGCAGCTATTTTTAGTCTCAGGTACAGCACAATCCTGTTGTAGTACATGCATTGATTCAATGAATGGTATGCAGTTTTCATCGTCCATCTAAAGAAGTCACACTTAGCTCATTGTTTAGGCTTATTTCATTTTGATTTGTTGCTTCATTGGAAACCTTCCTTGGAAAGAAACCAGGCTCTTTAGGGTCAACCAGTTCCATCTCTCTATCTAACATCCGAATCACTGAGGTCATGGTAGGCCTATCCTCCGGGTAACGTTGCACGCAAACTAGACTAACTTGGATGCAACGCAATACTTCCGAGTCGATGCATGAATCCTTAATGTTGGATTCAATTAATTGTAAAGCCTTGCCCTCCTTCCAAAGTGTCCATGCCTGAATCATGAAAGAAGAAAAGTAAGTGAACAAGAACAACCACTCAACTTGATTTAAGATAGATAAATAAGACAATATTGAGTCCTTACATAACCAACAAGGTTGTATGTTTTGTTTCCATAGGAGAGAGCTCTATTCTTGTTCCCACATATAATCTCCAATAATAAAATACCGAAGCTGAAGACATCAGATTTTATAGAAAATAGTCCATCAACTGCATATTCAGGTGCCATGTACCCACTGCAAGAAATCATTATTGCAAAATAATCACCACACAAAGCATATTGGAGAATAAACAATGTTGCGGATTAATTAAGGCACTCACTAAGTTCCAACTACTCTATTTGTGTTTCCTTCGGTTTGATCTCCTCCAAAAGCTTTAGCCATTCCAAAATCAGATATTTTTGGATTCAACTTGTCATCAAGTAAAACATTACTTGCTTTGAGATCTCTATGAATTATCCTTAATCGAGAATCTTGATGAAGATATAAAAGCCCCTTAGCAATTCCGAGTATTATGTGAAAACGTTGGGGCCAGTTTAACAATTTACCTTTGGTATGATCTGTTTAAGCAAATCAAATCTGTTACTCAATATTGAATAGTCAAATTTAGTAAGCAAACTATATAATAAAAATCATGAAACACTATTTCATCCCAAGCAAAGTTTTTGTTGAAGTTCCATACCAAAGATGAAAGAGTCAAGGCTACCATTAGCCATGTATTCATAAATCAATAACTTTTCTTGTCCCTCGATGCAACAACCAAGAAGCCTTACAAGATTTCTGTGCTGAAGTTTAGCAATTAGTTTCACTTCATTTACGAATTCAGTCATTCCTTGTCCAGAGGTCTTTGAAAGTCTTTTTACGGCGATTTCTTGTCCATCTACTAATTTCCCCTGCATAATCATATTCACCTCACTAGTAATCTTAGACACTATTCACTATATTGCTACTTTTGTTCTTATTATTCACTACAATAATAGCACTAAAATTACCTTATATACAGATCCAAAACCTCCTTCTCCAATCTTATTTTCCAACCGAAAGTTGCCGGTGGACATAGCAATTGTTGGCAGATCAAACAATGGGAGATCCAGATCCATTGTATGTCTTTCAATATCAGTTTCAGTCATTGACTTCTCTGTAAAGTGTAAAATGGCAAAAACCCATTGTAATAAAAGGTGAAAAAGGAATATAAGGTTGTTAAAACAAATAAACTTTGTTTGTGAAAATGATAGTGATGAATAATACATTACCATTAAAATTCCTCCAGATTCTGTAGATAAAGTAAGTGCAGAGTAAAAGCATGCCGCCGAGAATTGCCGGAATAGTTATAGCAACTATTCTTCTTGTGTTGATGCTACCGGTCTGAGGGTCAGAAGCAGCTACACGAACATATAAATCTTGCTTAACAGTTGGTGTAATTTCCAAAAGTCTAATATCAATAAGATCACCAAACCATAGGACACAGCCACTACCAGATCCTCTTATATCTGAGTTACTAAAGGCCGTACAAGAGAAGTTATTCAAGCACCTTACTCTGCATTCATCTAGACTCATATTCTCATCCAGCCATGTATCTGTAGTATCTGGAACTTTCACATCTTCAAATTTGATAAATGTTTCATTGTGACTTAAAGGTTTATTCCTTTCACATCCATCACTCCAATTCCCCTTGTCCCATGTATGTGGTGATTTGGGACTGAACCCTTTTAGACAAGTGCAAAGTGGTGAATCATTAATTGAGCAAATCCCATATGCTCCACAAATGCCATAGATGTCACATTGGTCTCGCACGAAAAACTCAAAAAGTGTCCAGGATTTTGTGTTTTCCATCCATACATAGCTTCCCAAACTTTGGTCTGTTAGCCTTAGAAAAATTTTGGAGATGAGAGAATTATTCTTGACTGAGAGAGTGTAGTAAATCTCATCCATATTGGAGGCATACTTTACATCATTGCTAGTGACATACCTGAATTCATAATATGGATTAAGGTATCCATCAGATCTTTGGGGTGAGCCACTAAAGTAAAGGCCATTCCATGGTCCAAACCGGTTGTACTTATATTTTCCTGAGAGCAAATAAAAGTCAGGATAACTGTTGAGCTTTAAACCCCAAGAGAAATTTCCAGGGGATGGATCAGATTCACTCTTCCAGGATGTTATTCGCCATTCGAGACCTCGTTGGAGGTCCCATCCAACCTTCATCCCGGGCAATATCTTATCGGTTGGATAGTCAAAGCTTTGCCACAAAATGTCATTGGATTCTGCACCTCCATTATTCCATACCACAAGATTGCCACTGTCCATGAGCTGTGCCACTGGATTCAGTGCTTGCCTTTGAGAGTTTGTGAGCCAAACAACAGAATCATTTTGGCTGAGGATAAGATTGCCATTGTTGTTGATTGTTAATTTTCCAGCTGAGACAAAATCAATGGGGTTGTCCCTGTTGGCAACCCAAACAACAGTATTGGAACTTTTCTTATACCAAATACCCAGGTAACGCTTCATTGAACTTCCGGGGCTGAAGAAGCCAAGCTCAAATACTCCATCTTTGGACACTAAGGTCATGCCATTGCTATCATCGCTCATGGACTGGGACACACCCAGTGAATCATTGACTGTCATGGAAACCGTGACAGAAGAAACAAGTAATAATAAGTAAGCAACCATAATCATGGAGTTAAGAATATCCATTCAATTCAAAGCTCTAGCTCTTTTGTGATGCTTGTGCTCATTTAGACAGCATAACTGCATAAGCAGAAGCAGTATACTTTTCCCACTTTAACATTACATAAGAAGTCAAAAGTCAAAAACACGTTTATGCAATAAATTTGTGTTAATCTAATGATAAGCAAGTATGGGTAGTAAACCATTATTTAGTAACACATATGTAAGCTGGTTTGTCCCATATTGCTGTCAGTTCCAATTTACAAGAAGTCAACAACTCCATAATTCAATAATCAAGATAAAAAACTGCATAATTTAGCTGCCGTTATTGACATAGGGTGGGTTTTATCATAAAGCTCTTTTGAAAAAGATCCCCATGATCCCTGGTAGTGTTGTTCCATATAGGATGGGTGAAATAAAACATTGCATAAACCATTTTTTTTTGTTTTGGTCTTTGGTCTGGACAGCCCAGAACTAGCCGAACCCACCCAAACCTAGCCGTCAAAACGAGTCCCGACTCGCGAGTCGACTCGGATCGCTCGTAAATGTAGGTGAGTCGAGCCATTGAAATTACATGCCATTTAAAAGCGGGTCAATTTGACTCGGATCGTATAACTCGCGAGTTAGACAGGTTCGGGTCAACCGGGCACGGGTTGGCTCGTCTAACTCGTTTTTCCTATTTTTTAATATATAAAATATATTTTGTTATATAAATTCTAATTTTTAATGAATTTTTTAAATTTTTATATTATTTAATATGAAAAATATATTCATATGTGATAAATATTTTTTATTTTGTATGAATATGAAATAAAAAAGACTAAAATTATATAGTAATTTTATTTTATTTTAAATAAAATAAAAAACGAGTTACACGGGTCGGCTTGTCTAACTCGTTAACTCGAACGAGTCAGGTTGGTACTTCCTTGGCTTGTTTAAAATACAAGCCAACTCATTTTTCAGATTTGGCTCGTCGCTCGGGATGGGCTAGCTCGTATTTGGCCCGTCCGCCCGTTTAACACCTCCGCCAAACCATTAAATAACCCAAACCTATTCTAACCCAAATTGCACTAGGAGATCCCTAACTAATTCAGCAATAAAAAACAAAAAAGAAATCCTAACTCCAACAAGTCTGACTCTTCTCCAAACAACCATCATCAAAACTATTGCTAATCAACTACTTAGATCTTCTATCTTGAACAGCATAAACCAAAATGTTTGGTTGTCCAGAATATTGAAGATTTATGTTATCAACGTTATGCTGTAGGTTTTTTTTTTTGGTTAACTATGCTGTAGGGTTTTTGTCAGGGTTCTTTTCATTTGTTTTTTCTTTTGGATATTAATTTGTTTCACTTGTTTTTTTTACTTTGGACTAGCATTTGTTTTGTACATAGAATGGGATTCAGAATATTTGGGCCCAGAATACCAAAAACAGACTTTTGGGCCTAAACAGATAGTACGAACCTTGTGGTGGACTCACTATGAACAGCCCAAAAAATACAAACCTTTCAAACCTGTTGTGACTTGTGAGTGAGTAAGTGTCCAATCTCCAGATTACCATGATCAGCCATTGGTCAGCCACAATCACACAAACCTCATCATTTTGTGTGGCAAATATTCCACATACACTCTTCTCCCCTATCTTCATTTTCTCTCCTCTCCATCACTCACCACACACACAATCACTTCCCACTCCTAAAACTTCAATTCAATTCAACTGTAAATTCCATTTGATTCCGCCATGGCAAACATGATTATGGCTTCCTCAAGAACATTGATCAGAGCCTCCACCGCTTCTCTTCCCCCACCACCACCATCACAAAAACTCCCCATTCTCAACCACATTACTCTCCCAAGACTCCAATTACCCCTCCTCAACAACCTCTCCCTCAAAATCCCAATCCCAAACCCTAACCAAACCCTAAAATCCCTCTCCGTACTTGCAGCCACATCGCTCGCACTCGCGCCTCCGTCTCTCGCGGCGGAGATCGAGAAGGCGGCGCTCTTCGACTTCAACCTGACCCTCCCAATCATCATGGTTGAGTTCTTGCTTCTCATGGTGGCGCTAGACAAGGTGTACTTCTCTCCTCTGGGGAAATTCATGGACGAGAGGGATGCCGCCATTAGGGAGAAGCTGAGCAGCGTGAAGGACACGTCATCGGAGGTGAAGCAGCTGGAGGAGCAGGCGGTGGCGGTGATGAAGGCAGCGAGGGCGGAGATATCGGCGGCGTTGAATCAGATGAAGAAGGAGACGCAAGCAGAGGTGGAGGAGAAGATTGCAGAAGGGAGGAAGAAGGTAGAAGCTGAGCTTCAAGAGGCTCTGGCGAGTTTGGAGAAGCAGAAGGAAGAAACCATCAAATCTCTTGATTCTCAGATAACTGCTCTTAGCCAAGAGATTGTTAAGAAGGTTCTTCCCACTGTTTAATTTAAATAAACTCTTCTCTTTTGATTCAGTGTACTCACCAGAAGAGTTTATGAAAATATTGTAACTTCTTTTTTTACTGTTTCAGATTTATATATGTGATAATAATATGTCAAAAAAAAGATTGGGTTATCTGTTCAGTATAAGAACTGAAGTACCCCTTGCGGATAATCTCATCATAGATTGTGTCTTGAATTACATTTTTGGTTATGTGGATAGAAAAATCATTATTGCATACAATTCTTAATTTCTAATTGCTAGCAATTTCACCTGTAAAGATGACGGAATTCATTCACATAGATGAAAATCAAACTAACTACCAACATTACTGGACTTGCTGGTTACTAATTTTAGGGTTAACCCATTTGAAGGGATTAAAACTAAAATTTGAATGTAGTTGCGGTGTGTTGACTGCATGCTGCTTAAATTAAAGAGGTTATTGAACTATCCTTGCTATAAAGAAATGAAAAAAACAGAACAGAAAAACAGATTTATGTGTATCACTGTAACAATGTAATGCAGGATGAAAAGATTAGCTTGCTTTTAACATTAATAAAAATCAATCAATCATATATTATGAACAGTATACAAGTAGAAAAGGCGCCAAAAGTGGTTAGCTGTTAACAAATCATCCTCCTAACTTCTAATAAATGAAGTTTTTAAAATAAATACTTCAATTAAACCCTCACTTTATTAATTTCTTCTATGTCAGAAGATTTTTTCCAAATTACCCGCATACAAGACAGAGACAGGTCCTCCTCAAATCCTAATCAATTAAGTCCTCTTTCTGAAAGAGTCTTTCATGCCTCAAAAAACCGTGTTATTAGAAATGATTTATTCTCCTAATTAACCATATTAAACATACTCATAATTATCAAATAGAGAAGGAAATTACTTTTAAGATTTTCAAATATTGTTTACTCTATTTCTTTTCCTTATCATTTGGCATTAAAAAAGATGTGTATTTTAAAAACATTAATAATTTTATCTTATATTATTCAATTATTTCTGGTAATAATTAAAGAAAGCAAAATAAAGTAATTGTTTATGAATACCTTTCAAACTTTACATGATATCCGTTTTTCAAATTCGGCTTGCTGGAGTTCATGACCAAGTCAGCAAGCTCATTTAAACCTTTAGAACGTAAGAATGAAAATATGTGTATGTGTTTCTATTGTCTCGGCACATCTTCTTCTGAATCACATTCGTGAGACTGACTTATCTAAATAAACCAAAAGAGGAGTTGGAATTCAACAATGGCAATTCTTCTTTCCCTGATTATAGCTCTTGTATACTTGTTTTCTGTATCAGCGTTTCAACGGCAGTTAACGATTCCTTGAGTGTGTCTCAGTCCATGAGTGATGGCATGACCTTAGTCTCCCAAGGTGGAATGTTTGAGCTTGGGTTCTTCAGCCCCCGCAATTCGACAAGGCGTTACTTGGGGATTTGGTACAAGAAAGTGGCCATGTATGCTGTTGTTTGGGTTGCCAACAGGGACATCCCCATCAATGGTTCTTCAGGAATATTGACAATGAACAGCACAGGGAATCTTGTACTCACACAAAACAGAACTGTTGTTTGGTACACAACAACAAGGGCGGCTTGAAAACAAGCACATAATCCAGTGGTTGAACTCTTGGACAATGGCAATCTCGTGGTGAGAAATGATGGAGAACAAGCAAACACAGAAGAATACTTGTGGCAAAGTTGACTATCCAACTGATACATATTTTCCAGGGATGAAAGTAGGAAGGGATCTTAAGAATGGTCTTGACTGGGGATTAAAATCTTGGAAGAGCCAAGATGATCCATCCCCTGGAGACATTTCTTGGGGTTTAGTCCTCAGTGGTTATCCAGAATTCTCCATTATGAACGGAACGACAAAGATATGCAGGATTGGACCTCGAAATGGCATGTATTTCACTGGATATACAAACCAAAAGTTTCAATCCGGTTTTGAACTTACTTATGTTTCCAACAAGGATGAGATATTCTACACCTACAGCTCCAACAATGTTATCTCAAGAGTTGTCATAAACTCAACGACTTCTTCCCTGATTCAGTATGTCTGGATGGAAAAACAACAGAATTGGGATATTTACTATTTGCTTCCGGGTGATGTTTGTGATACTTATGGCCTTTGTGGAACCAATTCAAATTGCATAACTACAGACCCACACATCTGCCAATGTTTAAAAGGATTTAGTCCAATAGCATG
Source organism: Stylosanthes scabra (assembly GCA_036250425.1). NCBI lineage: Eukaryota > Viridiplantae > Streptophyta > Magnoliopsida > Fabales > Fabaceae > Stylosanthes > Stylosanthes scabra. The sequence continues at coordinate 105,976 of JASCZI010271875.1, forward strand.
GAACTCGTCCCACTGGGATCAGGGATGCGTCCGCAATGAACCACTAAGCTGCAATGGCACAAGCAATAGTGATGGGTTTGTCAAATATACAAGCTTGAAACAACCTGATACTCAACATACCAAGCTGGATGAGAATGTCAATTTAGATGAGTGCAGAAATCTGTGTCTGAAGAATTGCTCTTGTATGGCTTTTGCTAATTCAGACATAAGACGAGGAGGTAGTGGCTGTGTCATGTGGTTTGGTGATCTGATTGACCTCAAATTGTTTCCGAATGGGGAACAAATTCTGTATATCCGAATGCCTGCTTCTGAGTTGGGTAAGTCGGTAGAATTACATTTTTCCTCAAATTCTAAATATGATGTGATCAACTTGCTTCCTTCCATCATCTCATTGAAGATTCCACTAAGTTTTAGAAAACTAGAGAGATTTTTCTTTCATCTTGGATTTTAATCTTTAACTTTGGGTTTTATGTTGATGAATTTGAACCCTGTAGAGCTTCAACATGGGCACAAAAGAAGGGTGATAATTGCTAGCACCATTGCTGCAATTTGTGGGGTGCTTTTACTTTGTATGTACGTTATATACAGAGTCCGAAGGAACATTGCTGGTAACTTTCTTTTTTAACTCAATTATCTCTAATGAAGGTAGCCCTTCACAGAACAATAATTTGAGCTTAGTGAAACTTTAATGATCTGAAGCTTTAACCAACTTTCTTTAGATTGAAGTAATTGAGATTATTGTCTATGTGCCATTTCCCAGAAAAGTCAAAGACAGAAGACTATACCGATAAAGGCTATATGAAAGATACAGATCTACCACTATTTGATCTACTAACAATTAATATTTCCACCAACAAGTTCTCGTTCAATAACAAGATTGGGCAAGGTGGTTTTGGACCTGCGTATAAGGTAATCCAATCTTTGAATGCTTACTAGAATGAACAAGTGGTGAACAATTAAAAAACCATAAAGAGAATCTCTTTATATAAATGTGGTTGTGCAGGGAAAATTAGCAGATGGACAAGAAATTGCAGTTAAAAGACTTTCACATAGCTCCGGACAAGGAATGGCTGAATTCATAACTGAAGTAAAACTAATTTCAAAACTTAAAACCGAAATCTGGTAAAACTTCTTGGTTGTTGCATTCATGGATAAGAAAAATTGTTAGTTTATGAATACGTGCTTAATGGTAGCGTAGACACCTTCACTTTTGGTATGTATCATGAAAAAAGCTCAAATTGAATTTATTGTATTTTCATATTTCCTTCATTTTATTAAAACTAGGGGGGATGTTTAAATACAATACTTAATCAAACCTATGAGATACTCGAAGCCATGCCATTTTTTAATTTTCATTTGTCAACAATTCTCAATATATATACCATGATGATCATGGTGATATCAAATCTTGACAAGGAAAAAATAGAAGCAATACCGGTAATAGTTTTGATGATTTATGATAGGCAATAGCCATGATTACTCATGCAAGCAACTTAACAATAAGTAACAAATGATTATCTGAGTCACAATATATGCAAACAATATAATAGAGTAATCACAAATCAAAACCACATCATCAGTGTTAAAATTCATCCACACACAAAAAACAAAGTCATAACTAAAATAAACAAAAATGACAAGTGATACACCATAAAGAACAGATAAATAATGATGGTGTCATAATGTTAGTACCTAGTGAGGTACCATCCTATAAAACTTGAATGGATTTCAAAGTCACAAGATACACTGCTTAATATCCGCCTCACAAAACTTGACTATAGATCCCAAATCATTTATTTTCTTCCACACTTTGCCATAAAAAGTTTCAGATGCATTATTCCCAGCAGAGCGTCCAGTAAAAGTAATGTAAAACATACGGCCAGCAACAACTTGGCTATTAACCCTGACAATGCTCTCAAACTCAAAACTCGCATTCTGCATAAAACAAAAAGAAATCATTGGTTAATGCAGGAAATTATTAGACAAAGATAAAAATGGATAAAGCAAAAACATACATTGTTTGTATTGTAGACTTGCATGGCTTGCTTAGCCAAATCAGTCACCAATTGCATATGACTTTCGCTTAGCAAATCATAGCGTATAATTCCACCAGGTATTGAACATCCAACCAATGTCCGGAACACGGAATCCCTGTAAACAACATAAAAAATAAAAACCCTAAATTCTTATATTATATAAAAAGAATTAAAAAAAAAAAAAAAAGCGTGTGTGGAATTAAAAGCACCTTACTACTGAAACACTCTGTATAATACTCATCAAGTTCTTCATCAGTGACTTCCCTGGTATAGGAAGTGTATACAATTGTATCGTAATCGATCCCCTCATCCGAATCCGAATCTGAATCTTTATCGTCCACATCCCTCTCCTTTTTATCTCCAACATTAGCCATTTCTCTCTCTCTCTAAATGTTACTCTGATATTTCAGAATAAATCAATAAAAAACAGAGACAGAAGAGAAACACGCGAAATTTCAGTTCAGCGATGCACAAAATCACATATTATATGAATCGGGGAAGAGAAGGCAGGGACTTACTTGACTCGCCGAAACGTGTAAACGAGAAGTGCTCGATGATTCTGTCGCAGAGCAGCGTAAACAATTATGGACTAGGGTTCCTATTACGTTCGAATTGGGACTAGGGTTCCCTAAACCCTAAACCATAAAGTAGACAACTAAATTATTAAAACTTAAATAATATTCGATTAGAATTTTTGGATTATGTATGATTTATTTTTTTAATATGTCATGATTTTATTCTTAATTTGTCAGAATTATTTTGTTTCATAATAAGTTAAAATATCCTAAAATTTTAAATTGAAATCAAAATGACTTTCAAATTTATAATTATTTAAATTAAACCCTAAACTTAAAATTATAACTCATATTGATGCCACACTTACCTATATTATAGGTCAACATGAATTACAATGCTAAATTTAGCGGATATTTTGGATAATTATAAATTTGAAAGTCAATGTAAGTTATAGTTTAAATTTTATTGGATGATTTTAAATTTTAACTCGTTAAAAAAAGTAAATAAATTAGTTAATTTCTAATGACTTAATTTTTATTATGGATAGAAATTATTAACTCAGAAATTTTATTATCATTATTACTATATATATATATATATGAAAAATGTTAAGACTTAAGAGGTTAGTTTTTTTTTAATCAATTAGTAAACATTTCAAAACAAAATTTTATTTATACTATTAAAATTTAACAATTCAGTGCATGTTTGGTTTAGCGTTTGGAAGCGTAGAAGCTCGTTTGAAAGCCTTGAACGCTGCACCAAACTTGTTTGGATGATTTTTCTTCAACGTGATTTTGGCATCAAACGTACGTTTAGTAGAAGCAACATTTTGTAGCTTTTGCTTTCAATTATTCACGTTGAAAATTATTACAAACTTCATTTCCTCAATTATCTTTCCTTTTTCATATTCCAATATTCCATAATACAAATATCATATAGTTTTACTTCCACTTATTTCATACTTTTTTTTTCTTCATCTTCAACTATCAATATAAATTTATTTTTTTTGACATAATTTTACTTATTAAATAAAAAATATACTATAATACACATAAAAAAATATACATATATTTTATTTAATTAATTTATGTGCTTATATTGTTTGAGTATTTTAACATTCTTATTGTAATTATTCATTATACAAAAAAAAATTGAGAGGCTATAAAAAAAAATTATTGAGTGAATTTATTTGATTGAAATAAATTATTGAATTATTAAATATATATATATATATTTATAAACAATTCAAAAACACATGGAGTTTGGTACTCCATTGTTTGTATAACCATTGATAAAGCTTTAAAGTTGCTTTATAGCATTGAATCAATGAATATAAACCATATAATTTGGTACTCCATGGTGCATTTGAATTGTTTCCATATATATATATATATAGCGGTGGTGGAATAATTAATTTGGTAGGTACACTTAATAAATAGTACGTACAAAGGGTTTATAATATAATATAGATGATACTTTAGGTGTTCAAATATATATATTTCTAACATTATATTTCATGCATTTTATTATTATTTTTGTTAAATTTTAATAAATTTGTTTATCTTTTATTATTATAGTTTATAATTATTAGATATTATAATTATTATATATATATAAGTAATATTATGTGTAATTTATTATAATATTATAATTTAAAATTCTGTAATATAAAATTTTTTAAAATAATATTAAAAATTTAATCTAATGTTTACCCTTTTTCGTAATTTTACGTCTAAAAGTAATTTTAACTATTGTTATTCAAACATTATTTTATCAATTATAATCACTTTTAAACTAAAGTATCCAAACACAAATCACGTTAAAACAAACTCAATTTTGATAAAAATCAATTCTAATATAATCAAGTTAAACTCAACTTCAGTTTGCAAAAGCTAAACCAAACAGACATTCATACGTTAAAAAAATATAATTATTTGGAAAAATGAACCAAAAACTAAAATGTTGTTTTCTGCTACATGCATGCAACATCACTTTTTTCTAGATAGGTTTACAAGCTCTTGACCCGAAAAAGAAAAAGAGAGTACAATAAAGTACATAAAACATAGCCACCCCAAAAGAAAACTCCAACAACACCATAATAAAACTATAAAACTCTAAAAGGAAACTCAAACCAACATCAAAGACACCAAAACACGAAATACCTAGATTTTAACCAAAAGACTTGAACTAAAATAGCCAAAAGCGCCTTGCAAACAGCAGCCGGCAACATGATCACCCAACACCAAAATACCTTATTTTACACCACGGTCACCCAACTTGATCACACTCTTTTGGAGCCACACCATCACTCCCCTCACTTCATCAAACTCACCTATCAGTGTTGTCATTACTGGAACTCTTGACCATCATGAACCAATGCTTGATACTCATGGCAATAGCCTCTACTAGAGCTGCCATCATCTACCTCTCTGTAGACTCCCCATGCTACGAACAACTTAAGGGACCAATTTTTTCCTAAGAAGGGACCATTCACCAAAATATATTCCCTCTTGCTTCTCTATTGACAATTCTTTTATGCTCTGTGCATCATCATTCACATTTTAAAAATCACCATAGAGGCCACAAACCTTTGGATTCATCAATAAGTCTGCATCAAAAGTGATTTTCACTTGTCCCTTCTGAATTATGTGCAATCCATGAACTTCACTCTGCAAAAGCATACAAAAGAATTTCAATAAAAAGATTAGAGAATCATTAAATGAGAATATTCAGGGAGAAGTTTACGCAATCAATTATTGTTTGTCCACTTGAGTAGGAGACTTCAAAGAAGGATACATAAACCTGACTCAGTTGTAAAATTGACAATCTTGACAGGAGATCTACAGATCAAAGCAACATGTTTTTTGGAATTGGCTTATTTTATTTTGTTAAATTCATTTAGGTGAAAAGCAAAACAAAAGATTAATTATCTCATTTTATTACCATTTTTATCTATTGGTCAATTTAAAACTATTTTTATTTAACTTAGCCGTGAAATACTATGAAAACTGAAATAATTAAATAGATTGTACAAAAAGGATAGTTAACTGTATAAGATATATTTAAATAAAATATGGACAAAAAAATAATTTAAAATCCTAATTTTAAAATATAAATTTACAGTTATACAATTAAACATTAATATATTGATCGTGTGTGAAAAGAAATACACAAAGTTAACTACAGTTTTCCAAAACATTAAGATTTGTGTTTTATTAATAAATTATCTATATGTGATTACTTTTCTGATGTAGTATATTTTTTAAATAAATATATTTTAGTATAATTAAATAATTTTAATGACTATTTTGTTATTATCTACAATGTGGTTCATATAAATAAAATTGTTTTATATTACCATATGAAAATTATTTTTCATAACATTTTTTTAATAATTTATATATTAATTATTTTAAAAAATATATTAAGTTAAATTAAATAGAACTATCAGCCATGCAAAAACAATACCTAGTATATATGACAATACCTAGTATATATGAGCAGAGTTAAGGCACCTATTCATTTAATTGACATATCAGAGGAGGTCGAGGATAAATTCAGCTTTAATTTGTATAATAAATTGGGTCAATACTGTTTATGATTTTATTTATTACTGGTTTACTCCTTATTATTTAATATATATATATATATATCCAAATTAATCTCAAAAAATTTTAAAGTAGACATTTTGGTCCTAAAAAACATTAAAAAATAAGTATGATTTTAACCATAAAAATTTGCGGATAAAATTTATTTAGTCACAACCCTTTTTTGTTTGTCAGATTGGTCACAAAGATCAAATTTTTTATTAAAATATTAGTTTTACCATTTTGTCCTGTGGTTGTTAAAAGTTAAAATTTTTTATTAAAATATTTTAAGAACCGGTAGAATACAAAAACTCTAACATTAAAAGCACCCTTTGAGTGCATATCTGAACCAGACCATTTAATAATAAAATAATATAAAATAAAAATAAAAAATATAATTATAATATTGTATTAATCTTAAAATTTCCTCCCATTAAAAAAAACGTAACAAAAGTACCGAAAAGATGCATTTTTTGTACTTTGTAGTTTACGGTTTTCAAGCTCAACACAAATGCACTCAAAGGAAAAACCGTTTATAATATATATATATATAAATATTAGCATATAAGAATAATGCAATGCATTGAACAAATTATTCAAGTCGCAGTTAAAGGTATATAACTATTTCATATAATTGTTTGTATTGTGTAAACTACAAAGCAAAAACATAACTAACATGATAACAACTTAAAAATGTTGCCCTCAGAATGCATATTAGAAAAATTAATAAGCCTAGAACTAAAATATTGTCATAGATCCCATATCAGCAGATTCATTAGATTCCTCTTCCAAAATATCAAATACCAAGATGATCTTCATGTCTGCCTTCATATACAATCTCTTCCTATTTGAGGATTCATTAAATCTCTCAACAATCCTTTCCTTCTCAGAGCTCTCTGTCCTTCCATCCAGCCTGGAGGTTAAATCATAGGGAAATAATGAATTAAGGACAGAAAATTAATATTAGGAACCATCTAAATTTCATGTATACCTTGGTTCAGATTTACACAATACAAACAATTATATGAAATAAGAAAAAGACCCTTTTTTTTTATTCTTTATCTCTTCCAAATTTGGGGTTCCAACAATCAGCTTTGGTTACATAATAAAACATTTTTTTAGGATACAAACCAAACACCAACTACCTAAACGGTGGGTGTTGGTGGAGCTCAAAAGAGCAGCAAACAAACATAAGCAAAACAATTAACAGAACCAAAGGAAGAGAAATTAAAAAATTAAAGCTGCATATAAGAAAAGTTCAGCCACCCTTTCATAGTGTAGTGATTCAGCACTGCCATTATACCATAGTTATTCATGCTTCAAAAGTAATTATCACAAATAAAAAATTCGAAAGTAATTACCCCTAAACAGTAAACAAATTTGGGGATGAAATTAGGTCCGGAGTCCATGGCATTCACTATATGAAATAGAAATCAAGTTTCAATCTCTTTGAAAAACAAATTAATTCTGGAATTCATGACATTCACAATATGAAATTGAAACCCACCAAGTTTCAATCATGAAAATAGGAATTTATCAACTCACCTACAGCAGAAGCAGAAACGCGTTGCAACATGGGACACAGAAACGCGTAGCAGCAGCGGCGTCAGAAACGCGACTTCACTTTGGCGGTGGTAACGACACTCAGAGGAGGCGGCCTCGGCGGGAAGCATCCCTCCTCCTCCTTCCCAACTTCGCATCATCGCAATGTGGGTCTTCCTGGCTCCCTAGTTGGCCTTCGTGACTACATTCGGCAGCCATTGGGACGACGGCAACGCAAGCTGGGTGGTGGGAGTGAGAGAGGGGAGAGAGGGTTGGAGTTAGGTTAGGGCTTGGGTTGCACATATATGAGGAGGTAGATCTGGTTCAACCAGCCGGTTCGGCCGATTTTCAAAACCATGCATAAGAGTGGGAGGGGCAAAAATGTCAGCACACACCATTTTAATAAAAAATTTGACCTTTGTGATCAACATGAAAACTAAAAAAGGGTTGTGACTAAAAAAATTTTAGTCCCAACCCTTTGTGACTAAAATCATAGTTATCCCAAACATTAATTACCAAATTAATCCCAACAATAGTAAACGTCAGACACTTTGGTCCCTATCAAAATTAATTAACATACTAGTCTCCAAGATTAATAGACGTCAGACATTTTAGCATTTTCTTCATCTTCCTCGTCAAGCATTAACGATTAAATTCGACTGACACGGAAAACTTCTTAGTCACACGTTAATTGACACTTGTGCTAAGTTTTAGAGGGATCAAGCAGCTTCATGTGCCACATTATGGTTCGAACGTTATCAATTGACGAAGAGAATGAAGAAAGTACTAAAATATCTGACGTTCATTAACGTTGAAGATTAATCTGATAATTAATTTTGTTAGGGATTAAAATGTCTGATATTTACTGACATTGGAGATTGATCTGATAATTAATTTTTGTTAGGGACTAAAATATTTATTTTAGAATTTCTTAAAGACTAAAGTGGATATATATTCTTATTTAATTAATATAATTATTACTTCTATTAAATTAATATAATTGTTACTCCTTATTATAGTTTTATTTATTTATTACTGATAAATTTGAATACTTTAAATCTGTTTGATCATTTCATTTATTATTCAATCTACCAACTTAAATGAATGGATTTTTTTTAAGAAAAAATAACCACGATAAAACATATATTAGATATTTAAACTTGTAAATTAAAATACATAGATATTCCAATGAAGATTTTATTATTATCTTCGTGATAAGATTCTTCACTACAACCATTATAAAAGAAAAGTTGATGATTTGATTTTATTATATTTTAAAAATATTGCTATTTTTAAATATTATTTTTTATTGTAAATCATACTTTTAAAGTATAACTAAATATTAAATTTTCATATTTATTGTGTAATAGTTGCGCTTAAAATATATTAGACATGTGAATTTACAGGTCAAATAGGTAGTCAACTCATAACTCAACTAGCAATTAAAAAAAAGTGTGAATTTGTGGGTTTTTTCTTCTCAAAATTAAAATGGTTTTATCTGTTATGAAATTTTATTTTCTTAATCTATTTTTGGCTATATACATATATATAATTAAGTATAATTATATTAGTTATTTTATTTTATTTTTTTTGACTAACTATTTTATGTTTTACTTATATAAAATAGTCTCAATATTAGTTTAAATAATAAAAGCAATAAGTCAATATTGCTTATGAGTTTTGGGCTAATGAAAATAAAATCAATATTATCTATTTTATTGGGTCTTTAGAGTTTAATGGTAATTAATAACCTAGTATAAATAGAGTTTTAGGAGTTTGGTCCCCAACATACCTAAGCTGTCACTTGCAACTCTTCCCTATTAGAGAGTTGTTATTCAATCCTATTAGGAATACAAAAGGCTTTAGTTGAGAAAGATCAAAAAATCACCATTAGAATCAAAAACAACAAATCAAATAATCAATATTAAGAAAAATCATGCATATGTATTTAAGTACGCTTTCACTCTTCAGGTATCTAATTTTTTAATGATTTGATATGAAAAGTTCTAGGGTTTAGGAAGCTAAAAAAAATTCCAACATTATCATGCTAAAATTAATTAAAGAAGGTAAACTTAAAATTAGAGATCCTATTTAACCTGTGATCTTAATCGAGTCGACGACCTAAATCTATCGGAATAATCTTATTTAGTGTTGACATAATAAACTAATGTAATAGTCATAATAAATCGTAAAGCGTGTTGTTCACAATCTGATGAGAGTATATTTTTTTAAGGGCACAATCTGATGATAATATAAGTCATGGTTTACCATTTAATAAGGAATAATAATAATAATAATGTAATAAGTTCTAAATTTAAAATTCACCTTATTATATTCTTGTATACATAATACAATTTTCATATTGAGTTGATGCTCAACGGAGTAACTTTACATGTACGGAAGTACCCATATCGCTATACTCTTATTCGTCGACTAGTGAAAGTCTCTTATACCTCGGTGAGACAACTTAGTACAAGAACAATAACAAAAGAAACTAATTAAGGGCATTATGATGATGATCGAGTAGGTATCTTAGGTAGGAAATGATCAAGGATTTTTGGTGGGGGCATTGCAATTTGGGTCATAATCATAGTAAAAACAATCACAAATATGCTGATTATAGCAAAAGCCACTGGTAAAGCCCAATTCAGGGTGTGCATACTTCCGAAGACACAAATGATAGCATTCTGTTCCGTCGCATTTTTCAACGGATTCTCTTGCTTCACAATAATGAACGTCAGGTTTTGCCTTTGCTAATAATAATCCACAGTAATCTGCACCAACAAACATACGTATGCATCATATGTATATATCTTCATTAATAATTTATTTATTGATATAATTATTGCAATATCAAAAAAAATAATAATTGTAGTATTACATACCGGAGCCAAAGGAGAGAACAAGAAGGAAAACAATGATAAATCTTGGCAGAGTTTGCTTCTTCATTGTTTCTGCCTTCAATTCACAAGTGTTATGATATAGCTAGATTGATTATGTATATTGATCAGAGAGAGAGAGAGATAGGTGTTTGAAGATGTGATTTAGATTAACCAACAAAATATGTTAGGTACGTATACATGTATCCACACAAATATATTTATATAGAGGTCGAGAGATTGATAAGTA
>JASCZI010271875.1:116795-147309 GCA_036250425.1 Stylosanthes scabra
CAACATGCACAAACCAAAATTAATCACTAATAATACGGTATAATGGTCAAAAAATATATATTAAATTATAAAATAAATACTAAAAATAAATAAAAATAAGATATATATTTATTATATGGTGATTGATTTTAGCAACGTAGAATATTTTTTATTTTTTATTTTTATATTGTTAGTTGGTATCCAAATTAAAGATATTAATATATAGTAATAATGAAATTGTTTTAAACTTTTAATTGAACTCTAAGTTAAAACTAAAAAATAAATAATGTTTGTTTTCGATAACAATTATTTCATTAAAAAAATAAAGCAAAGATATAAGAACCGAAAGCATTTTAATATTTTTATAGAAAACCTTTTTTTTATTTAGGAGTTACTTCTCACATCTTTAAAATATATTTATTGAAAATTTTCAAGTTTCTAATGTATTAAATACATTGGAAATATAAAAAATTTACATTTTCAAAGGAATATATTATTAACGAATGTGATATATATCACTATACATTTCTATATATTTTATTTACAATAAAATTTAATTTTCATGCGTCATCAGTGTAAAAGAGTTTTGCACATGCATCGAATTAGGTGTTACCACATCATCAAAAACAATTAATTTTCAAATCCACTACTTCTAAAGTCATATAAATGCAAATCTAATTAGATGATTGTGTAAAATATAAAATAGTTATTAAAAATTAAACTCTTTACAATATGAAAAATATAAATATCAATACAAAAAATTAATCATTAATATATAATACATATTAAAATATAAAATAGTTATTAAAAATTTATAAAACTACACATAAATAATACATTGAATAAATTTATGGCATAATATAAATAAGTCAAGGTCAACATGCATTTATTGAAATTATTATTGTTTATTTGTATAGCAGAAGTCAAATAAAGTACGTAATTTAGATTAATTAACCAACAAAATATGTTTAGGTATACATGTATCCACACAAATATATTTATAGAGGTCGAGAGATTGATAAGTATTTTTTCATGAATAAATCTACGTGTACCATTATATATATATTATTTAGCAACACAAAAAAATATAAATATTTGTACAAAAATTTATATTTTTTTGTGTTATTAAATGATGTATACAGGTATGTACAATGATACATCTAATATTATTTTTTTCATCAACATACATACACAAACCAAAATGAATCACTTATAATAAGATATTTTGGTAAAAAAATATGTATTAAAATATAAAATAAATACTAAAAAGTAAAAACAAAAAACAACACATTTATTTATATAATTATATGGTGATTGATGAGAATCGCCAATGAAGCATCTTTTTTAAGAATATCAATTTTTTTTAAAAAAAATAAATTAATTTGACATTGTTTTATATATCGAAAGAAAGAATTTTAAGAAATGTCAATTAAAATATGTTATTTGCAAAATTTATTAAATGTGATTAATAAATAATTTTATTTTATATGGGCAAATTGATATTAAACTATAGCATTGTATAGGAATCGAATTGATGTTAACTTGAAAATGTCTTTTTATATATTATCTCTCTTCATTCAAATCACATTATTATTGATTACTTTCTTCCTTAATTTCTGTCTGTGACAATTTTTTGTATGTAATGATCGGAGATACTAGCGTACTCATAATATATAGCAAAAGTCAATCTCTACTAGGTTTTAATAAGTTTCTGGAATTTATATAAAAAGAAATAATCCAAATTTCACTTATTTAATATTTATTAATTATTTTAAAAATAAATTAATAATTTTAGATATTATAAATATTTAACAAAAATATTATTTTCACATTAAAATTTAGCCATTAAATTGGTTACTAAATATTTGTGTATATATATATTATTTAAATTATTTTTAATATGTATTTTTTATTTTAACATATTATATATATTTATATATACATGTATTATTTAATTATTTTTAATTAAATTTTATATTTTAATATATATTTTATTCTGATAGCTAATTTGATTATTGAATTTTGATGTATAAATAACATAATTCATATATATAACTTTATCTCTTGAGTCTTTGAGATGAGATCCTGATTTAGAACAGCACCATTCAACATAGCAGATTAATAGGAAAGAAAGGAGTACTAAATAAGTAAATATAGATCACGCACATTTTAATTTTGATTAGTCCAAAAATATTATAATTCCCTTAACAAATAAAAAAAAAGTTTTTAGAGACAAAAATATTATTTAAATTATAAGGAAAAACAAAAAAAAAATATTGTTTTCCTTTTTGTTCTTCTTTAATTTATTATTGCAAAGGGCTGTAGTAAGCTATTTAGTTAGATGTTTTCAGTTTTTGTTTGTTTATTAGTATTTATGTTTAAAGAATGAATAATATTATACATATATACCACTTTGACGGATACATAGATTTTTAATTTTAATATGAAAAATAATTAATAAGACGTGAGAAAATGTCAAAAAATTTGTTGTTTATCCTACAAAGAAGTGTAACATTTTTTTTTTGTTAACAGAAAGAAGTGTAACATTTAGTAGTACCAAAGAACAATAATGTAATTAAATATAATTTCTTATTCAGCAAATTATTATATTTTTCTGCAGCTAAAAAATAAACTGAATAAAAAATGAGCAGCATAAATAAAAAAGAGAATTAAAAGAAGATAGAGAAATTAAACAAAGGAAGAAAGGAGTAAGAGCAACATTTTATTTCTCATCATTTTATTATTATTATTTTTATTTATTCTATTACACCTCCTTGATATCCATATGATAGAGAGTAACAATAAATCCACTATCAATTGGTGCATGTCCTTCAACATCCTAATCCCATGCGTTAAGGTATCAAATAATAAATCAAGGCTTTACGGCATGGCAATTTGGGTTATAATCATAATAAAAACAATCGCAATTATGATCATTATAGCAAAAGCCACTTGTAGTGCCCAATTCAGGATGTGAATACTTGCGAATACACAAAGCATAGCAATCCTTTGAATTGCAATGTTGAACGGATTCTCTTGCTTCGCAATAGTGAACGTCAGCTCTTGCCTCTGCATCTGTACCAACAGAACAACAACACGTTTATGTATCTTCATATGTAATTTTATTTCTTCATCTCATAATCAGGACAAATAAAGATAATAATTATTTTAGGAAACCAATAAATTTTTTTCCCAATAAAAACTAACAAAAAATAAGAGTCCAATAAAATAAAAAAAAGCCTAATAATCCATTAACGATAAAATCCAAAAAATAATAATATTTAAAATTTTTTAATTACTCTTAGTTACTTTTAAAGTGTTGATAATTAAAAATTTCTCTAAAATTAATTAATATTACGGTTCTGTAGTAGTAGTAGTACATACCAAAGGCAAAGGAGAGAGCAACGATAAATAAAACCATGATAAAAATGGTTCGCATAGTTTGTGTCAACATCATCTTTTTCTTCTTTGGCTTAGACAAGTGTATCAGTGTATGTGTTTTTTTATGGTGTCTAGACAAGTGTATGTATGTTCATATATATAATAGATATATTATATTTGATTAATAAATTTTGACTTATTAAATATGATTTTTTTTATTATTGTTATGTTACGGTAATAATATCATATCAATTAATTTAGGTACATATTTTTTTTCGCCATCCAAATAAAAAACGAACAGAAATTTATATATATAATGAACATGTTTTAATTTTATAGTTGACATGTTCGTTTGCTTTTAAATTACATGTTTATTTTAGTAGTAATATTCTATGTGCATGAATAGAATTTATATATACAACGAACATGTTTTATAGTTGACACGAATATATTTAAAACATGTTAATTTGCTTTTAAATATTTTATTCATTTTAATAGTAATATTCTGTTCGAGTTGATTTGAATAGATTTAAATGAAAAAAAGTTGTCTATATAACGTGACTATAACATGAATGACATCATATACATATATGTAACTCAAATTGCTTCAATTTGACTGTAATTAAGTTTAGAAAAATTCTACAAGTCATGTCTTTCAGTGAGGATAGTGGTTTTTCTCAAATGCATGAAGAAACGCGTGAGAATGTCATAACCATTGAAAAAATGAATAGGGCCCACTTGCACTGATAACAAGTTCAGGAATTTCAGCTTACTGTGAAAATTGTTAATTATTAGGGTGTGAATTTTTCTTTCCGTGCATACTTTGTATATTATTATTATTTAATTATGTTTCTTTAGGATGTGAATTATTAATTAGGTTTGTATAAGGTTATAAATTGAGAAAATAAAAAATTTAAAATTTTAATGTATTTATTTTATATTTATTAAATATAAATATTTAAAACTTTAGTAAGCTTATTATGTGTTTTAGGACACATATTAATTAAATCTTATTAATTATTAGGTTGTGTATTATTATTTCAATTGATCGATTTTGTGGGAATTGGCCTATTTGAAAGATAATTTTTTCTTGGTTATTAAAAAATTATAAATATTAAAAAATATTTTTTTAATAAATTTAAAAATTAGTAATGTTATTCATTTTTAAAAAGTTTATATAATTATTAATATTATTATTTATAAATAAAATTTAAAAATTATTAATATAATATTTTAATAAATTAAATAATAATAATAATATTGATAATTTTTTAATATTTAACAAAAGATTTATTTTAAACATCTATATTAAATAATTACTATCTAATCTTTATTTTAATATTATTGGATGATTTAAAAATTGTTAATTTTAGAAATAGTGAATATAAAATAAAAATAGTATTTAATAAAATAATTTATACTATATATATTAATTAAAAAATATAATATATCTTTTATATATATATATGATATAATATTAATTTAAGAACGTGATATTTTGAAAAATAGTTTTTTCAAACAGTCATAGTTAGATAAATAATTAATTAGCATAATAAGACATTACATTTTTTAAATCAAATTTATATTTTATGTTATAAAGTATTATTTTTTTAAATAATGTATTTTAATATAAATACGATATAATATATGTTAAATCCATGGTTCTGAAAATCGGACCGGACCGGACGGTCGAACCGGTTGAACCATCGATCGGCTTGAATTACAGTCCGATTACTACTTGAAAAACCGCCAGTCTGATAATCGGTATCAAACCGGTGAACCGGCCGAAAACCGGTCGGTCCGACCGAACCGTGACCCGGCCGGAGGCACTCTTTTCCACCAAGCTATGCAACTACATGAGAGTATTAACAAATTATTATATATATATCTATAACATTTTTCTTAGTTAGATTATGTTTAGTTTTTTTTTTTTTTACTATGTTTAGTTTATTTATGAGGAAAGGAAAGTAAATTTTAAAATAATTTGGCATCGAAATTAAATTTGTTGTTGGTTTCATTATGTAATCTTTTAAATTTAAAATTTCTATTTTCATTGATCATTTTCATGGAATGATATAAAGTTTTCAAAATTATTATTAACATCTTCCAAGCTTATTAATTGATATAATAAACATGAATTACCAAAATAAAATATATACACATAATTAATGTTTGTTAATATATTTTATACCAGTATAAAATTAAAATTAATTCTTCTCTCACAATTATATGCATTTTCATTTTTCTTTAAATATTAGGGGACTCTTGTATCTTCACCAAGATTGTAGACGAAGGATTATTCATAGAAATCTTAAAGCCAGTAATGTCTTATTCGATGACACATTAAATCCAAAAATATCTGATTTTGGAATTGCCAGAACTTTTGGAGGAGACCAAACAGGAAGGAAACACAAATAGAGTTATTCGGACTTAGTGAGTATCTCTATCTAATTTCATAATATCATTTACTTAGTACTCAAACCTTATGGCAAATATATAAATATACTTTCTTTAATGCTTTCATGTAGTGGATACATGGCACCAGAGTATGCTATCGACAGGTTGTATTCTATAAAATCTGATCTTTTCAGCTTTGGCATACTTATGATGGAGATTATATGTGGGAACAAAAATAGAGCTATTTGTGATACAAATCAGACATTTAATCTCGTTGGCTATGTAAGCACTAAGATAACTGTTTTGTTTCTCAGTTTTGCAGCAAATTTTGTTAAGATTTTTCATGTTTATGATCTAGGCTTGGAGGTTATGGAAGGAGGACAAGGCTTTAGAGTTGATGGACTCAACCATAAAGGAGTCATGTGTAATCTCAGAAGTATTGCGCTGCATCCATGTGAGTCTGTTGTGTGTGCAACAATACCCTGAAGATAGGCCTACAATGGCCACTGTGCTTCTCATGTTAGGAAGTGAGATGGATTTAGTTGAGCATAAAGAGCCCGGATTTTTTCCCAAGAGGGTTTCTGTTGGAGTGAATGCACACTCAAATCAAAGTGAAAAACATTCAAATGATGAGTTCACTATTACTTCATTAACTGGTCGGTGAAAGCACCAAGTCAGATGCTATCATGTATGCACAGCTTTTGCTTTGCTTTTGCCAATGCAGGACTAGTTTTTCAAGACCTGAGTTGATGTTCTATACTTTAGTAACTGCTTATGAAAGTATTATTCATGACTGTTTGGGTTTGTTACCCTCTTTTCTTCTGTTTCATTGTGTTATCCAAATGTGGACCACCCATTGTTTATTTCTTTCATGATTAAGAAATAAAATCTACCTTTTCATAAAAAAAAAAGGAATATATAAATTCTGAGTCCTTGGTCTAGTGCTATAATAGCTAGTTTATATATTCAAATCAGAATTTATATATTCAAATCATACAAGAATAGCTAGTTTCATACTTTCATACCTAAAATATTCTTTTTCTTTCAATTGTGGTTTTTGTGATCAATTTTAAAATATCATATCATAATACTGCCTCCGTTCCATAATAATTAATTATAAAAAGAATCTTCTGATCTATATTGTATCCAAGGAGAGTAGAAAATGTGCATACCATATATGCAGTTTCTTTCTTTGAGATCCCATACTCCATTCATATACATCACCATGCACAGAATCTTGAACATAATTCACTGCAACACAATTCTTCAAGCTAAGATGTTGCATATTACATGAGCATACATGATATTCAGAGCTAAGAATAAGCCATGGTAATTTCAGTGTTGAAGACATTTCTGTCTCATCTCTCAACCACTGACTGTCAGAGCAAAAAAAGTGCAGTCAAAGAATCTGTTTACACTTGCAGTTCATAAACAAGCGGGTAAAAATCATTCGAACTCTACACACTATACTAATCATGTATGCATACGATAGCAGTGCTGCCTCCTACAAAAGCGAAAAATTCTTCTAATCTTCCTAAAACTGCCTAGTATACCTTCAGCAATGGCTGAGGGGCAAACCCTGCTTTCAGTTCTTGCTCTTTCTGCAACTGCCAGTCGGTTGCACGAGAACAAACCTCCCAAAAATCCAGTTAATCTCTTGTTTTCAACAAGATATTCTTCATTCAAACCAATGTCGTCGTCACCTCCACACTGTACTTTCTGCTGATAACTATTTTCTTTGGATGATGACCTATACCTTCCAAATTATAAAGTTTATTAAGATAGCAGATAAGCTAATATTCCATAGACAATGACGCGTGTAATAATTCACGATAGATTAACTTTATTTAAGATGATTTATCTATTTGAGTCCAAGACCAACTTCTTTGCGAGTGTGCCTCATGAATATTAATTGATTTAATTCTTAGATTCTGTATCCATCAAAGACTTTTACATAGGCAATTATGAAAACCAATACTATGAACTAGGGCAATGTCGCAAACAGAGTTCTGTTGGTCCTAAATCATGCTTTGCATAGATTGAAAACTTTCGTACCTCCTGTTCATTTTCAGAATGACAACTCTTTTCTTTGACCTCTTTCTTTGAAAACTGCATGGATTAGGTACACGGCGTATGAAACGAAGCTGTACAGACCAATATATATAGATCCCATGAGACAAGAGGAATGGAGTAAGTACAACAAGCAAAGACAAATAGATTAATGTGTTTTTTTACTCTTTAATATTAACACGCTCAAATTTCATATGTTAAGGTGTTAACACAAGATTAAATATAGCAGGGTAGCAATATGCCATTGTATCATAATTGAATAGAACCATGGGGATATTCACGTACAACTTTAATCAAACTTCTTTTCAATAACAAAGTTATAAATTAACCGTTCATGTATCTATCAATCCAGCTCTCCTCACTGAAATTGTAAGAGCCTTAAAATTCACTAACCTGGTCACCATCCTTGATGCCATAATCTCTAAGATAAGCTGTTTCAATGACAAGCTTATGTCCCTCAAAGCACAAGCAAAATTGCTCCCAAACATGTGCCCTATAATTCGAAAATCAATGGAAATATAAAAATTCAGCTAACAGCTTATGGCAATCTGGTAAGTTTGTGAACTGGACTATAAACAATCTTCGGCTCAAAGAAGTTACTATATTGGAAATTTCATCTAGCATCTATTCAATTGAATAATTGAAGATCAGAGTGAGTTGTTCCAATAATATTCCAACATCATGATCTTCGTCATATCAGAATTCATCACAATTCACATAATGCATCACATCAGAATAATATCAACTCTCAACAGATTTTAAAATTGTAACACACGATAACTAAAGATATCCTCAAAACCAATCAAATTAGTGAAATTACATATCATCATGCAAAATTCATCAACATCATCAACAACAACAACCTAACTCACTCACCACGATATTTGCCCCGTCCATTTCTGAGGTATGTGACTAAAAACCGCCTCCACCGCTCGATTGAGATCCGCAACAGTTGCCGTTTTCGCAACTTCAACATCTGATTTAACATCAATCTCACATCAATTCAACAACTGATCCAGTAAAGTATCTAAAGTTAAAGTAACATTTCATTATTTTCTAATTTTTACTACATCGCAGAAAAGGAAATTAGAAAGATGCATCTCTCACTTTCTCTCTCAATCTCACACACACACACAAAATTAAGATAATGATGTAAGGAAGAAGTTGAAGGGAAGCGAATTACGGAAGCAAGATCCGTCCAATTTGAGAACGGAGAGGGTGAATGGTTCGGAAGGAAGCCTGCTGTAGGAAAAAGTCTTTGTGGAAACGATGCTGCTGCTGTCATCAACACCGTCGTCGATCATAAGCGAAGAGAATTGCATGGTCAGAGACGGTATTCGTGATGACGAACGATTATCAAGAGAGTGGAAATCTTCGTCTTCCTCCATGATCAATCTGCTATCATCTCCCATTGTTGAGTGTGAGAGAGAGAGAGTTAACGTTACGCCATGGAGTTCAGCTCAGTTCAAGAAGTGAGAGTGTTGCAAAAAGAGAGAGGTTTAGTTTCATTCTCAGATTTAGGGAGAGAGAAAGTTTGAAGACGGTGATGACAGTTACGCTGACGTGTCATCTGTCTCTTTAGTAATAACCGTTTACGCGCGCCGCCAACTGTCTCAACGTCCTTCTTTATTTTACTTTCCCGCCGTTCCCCTCCTTTTGGCGCTTGAGGCCCTTTTCTTAGTCTTTACTTTACTACCAATGTATGTCAAATATTGTTAATAATAATAATAATAAAATAATGCTACCTAACCCACGTTAGGGAATCAATAGGCAGTCAACAACTATAATTAGAAAATTAAAATAGTAGGCGATAAAAAAAAATGATATTGATTTCATATTTTTTCCCTAATATTGACTATTAAGACTTTCTCTAATTATAAATAAGAAGTCTGAAACAAGAATAACAATTAATTTCTATCTACTCGTTTTTAGTAACCAAGTGTCAACCATGTGTTTTTTTACGCGCCTGGCGCCCCTCAATCATCTCATATTTTTATTTTTCAACTTCAATAACATTTTCTTTCTTTTTCTCCTCCTTTTAATTTGCATTCCCCTTCTTCTTCTTCTTTTATAGCTGATTGCAGTTCGACGCAATCTGATTTAAATTCAAATTCTACAACAGAGCAAATCGAAGAGTAATTGGAGATTCCTAATTTCTCAATCTGTATAGTGTTTTTTAAGTTTTTTGATATTTGAATATTGTTAATATTCTTGTTGGATTGTTTATTTTGTTGTTCAATTCAATCCATCAAATCCTAATTCATGTTAGAAAACTGATTTTAATTGTTTTTCATTCTGGATATGTGAAAATTGTTGTTTGCAAATGAGAATTCAAGACTGCTCCAGAGTTAAAATTTTCCTTTCGATCGAGAAGCAAAGTTCTATTCGTGGAAGAAGCAATTTTCTATTCAATGTAGAATATGTGATTAATTCATGATTTTTTTATTTTTTTATTCTTTATATGTTACATCAATAACTCTTTGTTTGAGTTTCATTTGAATTTCATATTTGTTCAAATTTTTATTCATATTATTTAGGTTGTAGTTTAGAAAATTCTATATTTAGCTTTGTTTGGAAAACAGGATTATTGGAATGATATTCTGTTCAAAATATCTAATACTATTATGTTTGTTATCTCTGAATTTTCTGATGGAAACTATATAATTATTTGAATTGATTTCATGAATCCTTTGTCAAGTGATGCAAGATTAAATGATCAATATAGGAATAAATCTGCTTCCTTTTCAAAAGGATTAATAAGGTTATTTCTCTCTTGGATGAAATGATCAATAAAATATTTAATCTACTTGGAATCATTAGCTACTTAAGTTTTCTGTTTATTACTTTAAATTTTATGTTCGATGGTATATAGTTATTTTTCAAGTTTTATTTTGTTAACATACCATGCTTGCATCATTCAAATCTATTGCATTTCTTCCGTTTACAATAAATTGAACAATATGCAATTTAATGTCCATTGTAGGAACTAGGGATAAGAACATCATAAGTGTGTAATGATGAAATAATAAATTAGTTAAAGCAAATTATGATGAACAAGATTTATTTTCAAATAACACGAACAGAATTTTCAAAGAGCACAAACAAAATTTTCAAATAGCACGAACAAAATTTATAAAATCTTCATTCATGTTCGAAAATTGATTTCAAGTGTTTAGATTTTCTGTTCGTTATGTTTATAAAATATGTTTGCGGTATTTACATTTTCTGTTTGACGATTGCTTTGTTCTTACAGAGTTATTTTTCTTCCTGTTTGATTGATTGTTTTGAGATTCAATTCAATCTGTAAAATTTTCATTCACAGGGGCGGAGCTAGGCCCTTTTTTTAGGGGGCAATTTTTTTTTTTAAATGATGATTGATAATTTTGTCATGTATAATTTTATTTCTACACCAATATAAGCCACAATTATATTTTATATTTCAATGTGTATTATATATTGATGGCTAATTTTTAAAGAGTAAACCACAAAAAATGACCCCCAAATTTGTAATCACCGATAAAAATGACCCCAAATTTAGTAAACGACAAAAATCGCCTCCATTTTTTTTAAAACGTGACAAAAGTGGCCAACTGTTAAATGAGACTATAACGTCAACGGGAAAGTCTGAGTTGGCAAACGAAGCTTTCCTATGTGTCATCCTAATCACTCAACACCGTTTTCACCCATAAATTGATTCCCAATTTCTAAAATCAATTTCCCCCAAATTGTGAACCCTAATCCCCAAAATGAAAGGCTAAACCTTAAATTAACCTTACCCTAATAAAACATCCAAAATTTCTCATTCCACTAAAAGACGCGAAGACACTCTCACCCACCGTCGTCAACTCTTCTTCTTCTCCTTCTTGACTTCTCGTCTTTGAGGGTTAACGTGAAAAGCATTGATCACCTTCACATGCAACTACAAAGTGACCACTGAAACCTGAACTGCCATTATTGTTTCTGGAGGTCGAGGTAAGCACGCACTACTTATTATCTTCTTTTCACAATTTTTTGGCAGGGCTGGTGGTTTTCTAGTGTGATGTTAAACGCTGATAATGCATTCCTCTGTCTCATCTCTTGTTTTTTTTTTATTCTGTGCCTTGTAGATGGCTCCGATCGTCACTCTTGTGTTTCATTACATTGATAGGTTAGAGAGAAATCCGAACGATATACTGAAATATAATGGGGGTTTGATTAGAGATATTGAATTGGTTAATCCTGATAATTATAATTTGTCCATGGTTGAGGAAATAAATTTGGATTTGGGGTATTCTAGTACCAAAGGTGTTTACTGGTTGGTGCCAGGGTTAGGGTTAGGGTTAAGGTTAGGTAATGGGTTGAGGTTGCTTGAAACAGATAATGAGGTTGCAAACATGTGTGCTGCTGCATTGGACAATGGAAATATGGTACATGTGAATTTGGAGCACAGTGTTATTCCTGACCCCATTGTGATTGAGCAAGTGGTTGTTTCCGATGACACACATGAAGCTGTTGCAAAAAATCCAAAAGGAGATGATGAAGTTGTGGATCAACCTGGGAAAGATCAACATAGGGCTTCTTCATGTGTCCCTGCCATTCGAATTCAGCATTACTTGCATTGGTCATCGAGGGCAGCCGTCACTTCGCGAAGGAATTGGCTGAACTTGGACCATACATGGGTGCTAGGGTTTCAAATTGTTGAATTTGGGCGTGAAATTATGCTTCTGATCTCAATTAGGGTTGGAAAAGGGGTTTTAACAAAGTTGGGTGATTAGGCTGCCATGTAGGAAGCTCGTTTGCCAGCTCAGATTCTTCCGTCGACGTTATTTGCTTCATTTGGCATTGGGCCACATTTGTCATGTTTTATAATAAATGGGATCATTTTTGTCGTTTATAAAATTGGGGGTCAATTTTGTCACCGCCAATAAATATGGGGTATTTTTTGTGGTTTTCTCATTTTTAAATGAGTTATGTTATTTGCACAATAAAATCAGTCACCAAAAATCAGTCATTAGTGTATAATAAACATTAAAATATACAATACACATTGAAAATGATAAAACTACATATATATTACACATGTATTCATATATAAATACGTGATGACTAATTTTTATGACTAATTTCATGCACAAATAGAATTGTTGTAAATGTAAATATGATATAAAATTAATTTTTTAAAATAAAGGGGCCAAAACATAAATTTGGGAGGGGCCAAAACTAAAAATATAACTCTGATCTTTTGTCGAAGAAAAAAAATGGGGGCCTACTGCCCCCCTTATGTTGTACTAGGCTCCACCACTGTTCATTCATGTTAGAAAATTGATTTCAATTGTTTTTCAATCTGAATATGTAAAAAGTGTTGTTTGCATTGATTTTGGATTGATATGTTTTCTTTATTTGCTTTATTATTATTAAGTTTAGATTTTTTGTTTGCTATGTTTATAAAATCTGTTCTATGTGTTTATATTTTCTGTTCGTCAGTAATTACTTTTGTAATTGCTCTATTTTTTCAATTTTTGTGTGATATGGATAAAGAGTACATCACAAGGTTTGGAGTACTTTTCTAACCTGTATTTATTAATATTTTAGTTAATTAAAAAAAAAAAGAAGAAGCTGAAGCCCAACGATTCTAAATTTCATAATGGAAAAAGAAAACAAATTAAAAATGAAAGAAGCAGCAACATTGAAATCTCAATTTGGTATTTGATAAGGAAAACAAAAACAAATAAAAAATCTAATCAAATTCAACGAACAAATTTTTCAAACAGAACGAATAGATTTTTCAAACAAAATAAACAGATTTTGGAGGTCCTAATTTCTCAATCTGTTTACGTATTTTTAGGTGTTGATTTGTTTGAATATTGTTAATGGCGAAGACGAAGACGACAGTGCAACAAAAAAATAAAGCAATGGCAGCAAAAGAAGAAGAAGAAGAACAACAACAACAACAATAACAACCATGTAACAGAGGAAGAAGAAAAAAGAATAATAATAAGAAGAAGAACAACAACAACCACGTAACAGAAGAAGAAGAAGAAGAAGAAGAAACAATAATAACTACCACAACGTAACAGAGAAGGAGGAACAATAATAACTATCACAACGTAACAGAGAAGGAGGAGGAGGAAGAAGAGGCAGAGGCGGAGAGGGAAGCGGAGGCGGAGGCCGGGGCAGAGGCGGAGATGGAGGTGGAGGTGGAGGCAGTGATAAAGAAGATGAATAGAGAGAATAGGAAGAAGAAACAGTAGCAGTAGCATTGTGGGTGCGTGCGTGAGTTAGGATAGTGCGTGAATATATGCACGTGAAGTGAAAATGTGAAAGATTTACTTGGTTTGCTTGATTATGTGTACATTTAGCAGTATTGTAAAAATAATATATAGAGTTAGAGATAATTATAAATTTATTTAATTTATCAAATGAGCAATATAAACAAAACAAATTTAGTAAAAAATTGAACATTTACGAGTTAGATAAATTGAACATCCAAAATCCAATAAAGAAAAAGCATCCAATAATTACAAGTACCTTGTAAACCTATTTTAAAAAAATCACAAACTCGAAATTCTTTTCAAGAGAATGATAATTTAAAAATACATCGAATAAAATTAAAATTGGATCATAAACATCAATACCATATTTCACAATCTTATTTATCCACGTGACAATTATTTCATATCACATCCCGCAACATGATATTGATATATATGATATATATTGACATATTACAACCATGTTAGGTAATTAATAAAAATTCAATCAATATCAACCAATAACTTAACTTAAATTGGATGTTTTATTTTTTTATATTTCAGATATTCTATTTTTAAGTTTCAGATGTTCTGTTTCTAAAAAATTATAAAGTTGGTTGAGGTTGCTTTAGGTTTCGGATGTTCTATAGCTTCTATTGTGGATGTTCTATAAATAGTAATTTCAGATGTTTTAATTTTTGTTGGTTAATTTATTGGTTAAAAAATTATTAATTACTTATATTTTTTTCATGATATTAACTATCTATGTTGTCATGCATCTATAGTTAATAGTAAATACCTAAATAACTAACCTAAATCAAGCTAGCAAATTTCAAAGTCATTTCGTTTAATTTATACAGTTGGAATTTCAAAAATAATTTTAGAATACAGAGCCAATATCATATACTAATTTGAAACTTTATTTATTCGTTGAAATGGACATGCAATTTGGAATGCCGAGTGACTTAAACTACAAGCATTATAATTGTCACCTTTCAAAATAATGCCTTCCGCCCACCATAATTAAGATTAGGAAAAGCAGTGAAAACAGAGTTTCAACTGCAATAATACCAACTAAGAAATCTAATTTAATGATGCCAAATTTTGCACCAATTTGGTTGGACAACACGTAGAACAAATATCTTTTTAAAAAATTGTCTTTGCTTTGTCCCCTTTACACATAAAGTCTTGCTGGCTTCTTATCAGAAAATAAACCAAACTAATCATGGTTTTCTCATAATAACGCTTGCAATTTGAGAATTTAATCATACTTTACCTTGGTCAATGCTTGAGGGCAACTTGGGCTTTTTGTGTTTCCACATTAACGTAGACACTAATTGAAAATTTTATTATTAAACTATATTATTAGTTTTTATATATAATTTTTACTAGCGATTGATAAGAAAAAATTTAGAATAGAATTATCCTATCAATAGTGATATGGACTCTGAGTCCATTCAAAAATCTTATCAAGATCTCAACCACTCAATATTATATAAAACAATACCCTTCAAAATACATAATTCTAATCCTATTTTTATATTGCACCACTAAAATCTTTTCAACCCTTATTTGATGACTCTTAGTCGTTGTATTATATACCAAATTCATCCATATTAACCCGCCTTCGCCGTCGGTGGCGTTACCGTCCTTGAAGATATACAATCCCTTACCGCATGGTGTAGAACTCTGCTCTAAGGACAAAAGGAACGATGTTCTGATTAATTCCTTTGGATAGAGATGAGTACGGGTTGGGTTAGTCCGGATTTGGGGAAAATAAAAACTGAACTGATTAAATTTTAATTGATTTGGGTTAGTTTGGGTAATTGGATACCCAATTAAAAACAAATTTTTGAAAAAAAAATAGAAAAATATGAGAAAAATGTTTATGTTAATAATAAATAGTAATAAAAAATTAATAAAATGTAATATATTATCAAATTGTATATGTATATTATTAATGTAATAAATAGTAACAAATTCTTTTGATGACTATAAATATAATAATTTAAGTTAGAAAGAATAAAATTGTATATGTATATTATTATGTTTTATTGTTTTTTCAATTAATATAAACATAATTGAGTAATCGGGTTGGTTTGAGTATCGTGACATCAAAATCAATACCCAAATCGATTAAGGTCGAATTGGTTTGAATCTGACACTAATATAACCGATTACTTGTTGAGTATAGAACCGATTTAATTGGATTGATTTATTTTGATCGGGTAATTGGATTACCCATATCCATGCTCACCCCTACCTTTGGATATATGTTAGGTGCTCACACCTCTTAACAAATAGTAATTAATAATTTTTTATCGAGTACATTTTTTAGGATAAAATTATCCTAGTAATAATAATAATTTTTTTATCAAGTAAATATTAATTTCTTCCTTTCGGATACAAATAAACATGTTTGAACTTATGATAATTATGTATTGAGGAAGAGAAGGATATGAAGATATGCATGGTAATTAAGATTATTGCTGATAAGGATATATTAATTAAAAATAAATTTAAGCAGCACTTGGAACATAAATGAGCTACTTTTCTTATCCTATCTGTTAAAGACAAAGCCAAGTCTTTGGAAGATCAAACAAACCATAGTGCTTTGATGCATATCACTTCTTTTCAAGTGGGGACCTCCATCAAACTTTCAGCAAAGGGGACCAACCCATGCCTTGTCTCATAAATTCTTAGATTTGTTTTCATAAAAAGGAATTCTTAGATTTTCTATAGTAGACGAATTATTAAAAAAAGAAGAATTTATTCTGTATGTATCATATTGTAATGTTTGGACATTTCATATTTAATTTATAATTTTGTATATACTCATAGAAAACACTTCAACTTTGGAAATCTTGGTTATTTATTTCAAGAATATGTTTTATTATAGTAAAATAGTTTAGTTATCATAAAATCACTTATTTCAAAATTTTAAGCTGATAGAGACTATATTAAAAAAGCTATGTTTCCAAAAAATTTAAATTTACATAAATAATCATATTTCTAATATAAATATCTATCGAATTATTAATAAAATAACAATATTTGTTAGGATAAAGAAATTAATTTGAAATTTTTATTTTAGACAAACAAAGACTAAAATACAAAGAATGTTTATAGATAAATTATAATAATATCCTGCTATTAAATATTTTTAATTATATAAATTATTTTATCTAATTACTCATTGATAACTAATAATTCCATACTATTTTTAAACTTACACTACAACATTATCGATGGATTACGACGATTTCAGCCGTTTAGCGACAGTTTTGTATTACCACCAGAACAACCCCTGTTAAATTGGTTTTTTGATTTGCATCGATGGCGATTTGAACTTCAGGTGATGGTTTAGGGGGCAACTTGAGTATTCCAATAATCCACAACCATATTTTGGAACTTTTGGAATGGGTGAAGGAATGTATAATTCTTCTCCTTCCAGTTTTGGCACTTATCATAATCCATCTCAGTTTGGACCTTATCAATGCCCATTCATCAGCCATCACAAGCTGAAGTTTCGATTCCTCAAAATAGTGTTCATCCAAATGGGTTTTTAGCGGCGGTTTGGCTTAATTTTTTAAAAGAACCACATTTGATTATTTAGCTTTTTATCTTTTAATTTTATATTTAAACGCCTATTAAATCAATGTAATTATTTACTGTTATTTTAACAATAAAAACTTAAAAACAAATAATATATTTGAATTGTGATAATTAAAAAAAAATAACATATCTTAAGTAGCTAGGTAAATTTATCACACAAAAAATGATAAAATCTTAACAAAGGTATAACAAAAAAAAAAGTAAAAAACTAAAGACAAAATCACAAAAAAATCAACTACAATCAAAAGGAAAATTAATATGTTATGTTCTTTTGAAAATCATGGCAACCCTTAGAAGTCTCTGTTATAAGGAGAGAAAGGTCCACTCCCCAAAAAATTCATCTTTGCAATAATGTTGGTAGGTAAATTATCTCATTGCTGCTGGATTAGATAGGCCAAGAATAGATTTTTTGTTTTGTGTCTAAGCCAAGAATAGTGTTCAATATGACACTTTTCTTGGAGGGTAAATTATCTCCCACAAATTAATCTAAAGGAAAAGGAAGCTCATTTAAATTAATTTGTGAGAATTTGTAAAAATTTCCAGTAAATAACTCACAGAATATAGCGTTTTTTTTTTGTAGTGATTAAATATAAAAATACGAGTTTTAATTGCAAGTCATTTTCTTATATATATACATACACAGCAACTCAGGAAAGTTTAACGCTTCATAAATCTAAAATGTTTAAAAAGTTTGAAAAACAAACCAAAACAACAATTTAAAATATGAATCAGGTGAAATTACAAACTTTAAAAAAAAATTTAATTTCCATGCATCGTCAGTGTAAAATAGTTTTACACATACATCCAAGCAGGTGTTACCACATCATCAAAAGTAATTAATTTTCAAACCCACTATTTCTAAAGTCATATAAATGCATAAATCTAATTGGATGATTGCGTAAAACTCTTTACACCGTCAGTACATCAAAATTAAACTCTTAAAAAAATTAGTAAAAAGATAAACTCTAGCCTGTCGTAAATAATTGATTAATTTCACCCAATAACCAGTTATTAACATCTCTACTCCTCTTGTCCGGCCAGGAATGGATTTTCTCTTTTCTCTGTCTAAGTGTTTTTTTTTTTTTTTTTACATTCTAAATGTTGCTATAAAATGTAATACTCATTTTATATTTCTTGAGTGAGATAAAAATAAATATGTGAGAGATAATGTTGAACCATGAAATATTACATTTAACAAACACAAGAGGAAAAAAAATTGAGAAGATTGCCCATTTGCCTCTCACTATAAATTCTAAACAATATAGTAACCTATATAAAAGATAAAATAATATTAATTATTAATACTAGAAAATTTTAAAAATTAATAATTAATGAACAAGAAAACAACAAATAATAGTGACGAGTAGTGATGTTAGCAAGATGCAAAGAGGTATGAGTGGAAGTGATGAATGCCAGGTAAAGTGGCAGCAAAGAATTAGGCTCATCATTCATGAAACTTTATTTAGAGGGGTCCCTACTATTTGATTTTTGCCAAATTAAATAACAACCCTTCACAGCACGATGGAGAACTAACTAATCAAGCTACAAGAAGTGAAGAACTTGGTTCCCAATGTTTTCATGGCGGGGCAAAGGGAATAATAATATATTTTTCTGCCATAATCACGTGGCCTTCACAAGGGTTTGTAAAAATACCCTTTGGAGTTTGGACCAGAGAATGCACTACCTTATGCTCTCTCTCTCTATATTGCTATCTTTATATATATACACTATGGTATTTTCAGGCATATACCTAATTCTACGATTTATTGTTGGTTACTTTGTCGAGCATGTAATGTTTTAACTTTATTATGTAATGAATAATGATAACATGCTGCATTCAAATTGGAAATTACATTTACAAATTAAAGAGAGATCTGTGGTATTATTGGTTAAAACAAAGAACACGAAGAAGACGATGACGACGAAGACAGCGGCGATTACGATGCAACAGAGAAAAGGAAGATCCAGTGGAAACAATCGAAAGAAGAAGATGACGAGACGACAATGATAACAATTGCGGCGGGCGATGACGATGACACAAGAAGAAGAAGAAGAAGAAGAACGGGTGTGTATCCATGCTCTTTTTTACGAGAATTGATTGAAAATGCTTGATTGGAATTAATTTTATAAAATAGATGTACATATAACATTATTAAATATAAGAGAGAAAGTAGCAGTTAGCGCATTTGTGAATCTTTGTCATAGTTTTACTGCCTAAACTCAGAATAAGAAGTTATAATATGTCTTGAGAAATAACCTATCTTGTATATAAGCCTGGTAATGGGTAGGATAGGATATGGTTTGATATTTCATTTATAATCCAACTCTACCCTACTCGCAGGTTGAGAATTTCACAATCCTAACCCTATCCGCACTCAACCCGCAGGTATCTAACCATATCCGCGGATTGCGCCTGATGAGACCGCGACGTGAGAAGAAGCGACGATGACGGGAGGGCCCTGACGGGGTGACGTGAAGGTGAGGAAAGGGTTGCGACGGTGAGGTTTCGACGGTTGTTCAGTGTTTGGGACTTGGAATAGATCAGAACGAGAGAGTATGATATTCTTCATATGCTGTGAGTGTTAAGAGTCAAAGAGATTAGGGTTGTCGCAGCAGAGTGTGGAATGAGATGTTTAATTTAAAAATTAGAGTTTGTAAAATTTCATATTTATATATCTAAGTAAATGGAAGAGGTTTTAATATATTCAATGTATAAAAACTACAAATTAAAGTTATAGTTAAGTGGTTAAGATCCTTTCGTATAACTAAGAGTTATGTGTTTTATCAATAACGCTAACATTTTTTTAAAAACATTATGTATTATATATGGGATGTAGGTTGAGCGGGTAGGGTTGAGCCTAAATCCTAACCCTACCCTACCCTATCCACAAACAAACTCATTTCGCTCTCGACTCAACCCAAGAGAATTGATCGAATAAGGTTAGACGTCCGGGGATAGAATTAATGCTGCTGCCTCTACTTGTAGATATATAGTAACTAGCGACAAAATTTTAAATCAACCTTAATTATATATCCATAACAGATTATCCTTTAACCTGATGGAATGAAAAATATAAACCAGGCGAATTTCTCTGTCTCTCTCAATCTATCATGCAAAGTTGCAAACAAGGGTCATTAGTGGAATAAACAAAACCATGGCGAACAGAAAGAATAATGACTTTTTGATCAATCATTTGTTTGATATTAGGTGAAGGCTCTTTAATAATTAATTTTATGTAAAATTAATAAATAAAAATTATCACATAATTTAATATATTTGACTAAATTTTTAATGTCGAATATCAATTTCACACTAAGACAATTTTATATAAATTTTTCTACTCTCACGTTATAAGTTGAACACACACGATTCATAAGACTTGTTACATCTTAACCGTACAGAATGTACCTTCAAGGGTTTGGGACTTTCGGTATAACCGGTCGTGTCAAGACAGAAGGATGGAGGTTTATATGAGAGGTAGGTAGCGCACCGAGGAATAGTCGCCAAATAAGAATTTGGGAGCTTCCTTAGATGCCGCAATTGGGTAGGGTTTAGAAGACGTACCTGGGGGAGGGTTGATCTCCCCTTTATATATCCATGGTAATCCCTATTATTTAGGGAGTGAATCCGTACAAAATCGATTCAGATATGATCTTATCTCGTTTGAATTTGATAATTAAGGCTTTGGACTTTTTTTAGATCCCGAGAAGATTGGACCGTGTTAATAGCTTTGGATCGACGTTAGAAAGGTCGATAGTGAATTTGGGCCGTGCGAACCCAATATCCGAAACATTAACTAACTAGCGCTAGAAGGTATTAATTTAAGGAACATTGAGATCATCTATCACTATAATAATAATAATGAAGAGAATATTTTCTAGCTAAGTGCATGAGTAGATACTAGATACATCATACATGGGATGATGGAAGTTATGTGATTTTTTTATCATCATGATACGTTTCACGGACATCAACCGACACATTGGAGTATAATGTAATATATATTTAACAGGTGCATGAACAACAGAACAACTTAGTTTCTTCTTTTGTTTAATTAAGATCTTATTTTATTAGAAGTTCTATTACATAAAATAATAATAATAATAATAATCACATCCCCTATCATAAGTGGTAAGTGATTTGAATTACTTAAATGTCTAATCCCGGATTCGAACCTTGATAGTGGCATGTATACATAAGGGAACATGGTCACGTCAAACTCTCCAAAAAAAAAACACTCAACATGACGTAGGAATTAGACTGGACCTGCCGAACCTAAAATACCTTCCTTAAAAAAAAAAAAATAATAATCAATTTTGATTGATCAATTGATTACGTCTTAACTAACTGCTTTATTTAAGAATTTGGAGTTTAAATTTCGTATTTATATATAGTGCACACTCTCGTATATATTAGAATCATGTCGAGAATGCAGAATGTGAGAGAGAAATTATGGAGCCGATCTCTTGTTTCTTTTTATTTTTTATTTTTTGTGTTTGTAATAAATGAAGATGTATTTTATATACATGTTCATTTTGTTCATTTTGTATTTGAGTCATAGCCTTTATATGATAAGTAATAACACATTAACCAATACTAAATTTTTAAATGAAATTTATCAAACTAAAAAATACTGTTAAAAGAATATAATAGAACAATTAAACCATCAGAAGCGTAATTAACTGTGTGTATCTTGAATACATGGACAATCTATCGTAAAGAAATTTTACCATGTATATAGGATTATAGGGTAAAGAGTAGTTATATTATTTTTATTTTAAAAATTAATAAAATAAAATAAAATATTTTATATATTAAAATCGAAACATTTATTAAAAAAATATTTATCTCTTCATTATTCTTCTCTTTTTCGTAAATGCACTTTAATACATATCATGGTGACACGTCTCACACACACATTTTAACATCTAGTAGTGTCAAGAAAGAAAAAGGCATTCTATTTGAAAAGGAAAACGTAGATCTGTAGATGATGATCATCATCACCGATCTTATTGTCATACACATTACATAGTCATATAGTTATTCAATTTGATAATAATAATTATTATAATTAGGATATTTTTTTATAAAGAGTAAAATTAAATAAAGAGTGAAGAATTTAATTAAATTTTACATTAATATATGCATTACACATGATAAAATTTTTTTAGTGATTTTTTTTAAAAAAAAATAATTTTTCACTCTTCACTAAAATATTACTCTTTATTATAATATTACTTGTATTGATTACGAAAAGATTAGATTCTCTTCCAATTAATATAGTTTTAGTGAACTTGATCTCCAATGTCATTTCAGAACCATCGCCCTCCACCAAATTATGGTGATAATGAATGTGACATTTCCTTGAACATTAATCTAAGTGTATATCATACACTTTCTTTTTAATACATACAATTTAATAACTTTAGAAGACATACACATTTATATTCAAATAAATTAGTACGATTCATAATTAATTATAAAATTAGCGAGATTAACTCACTTTTATAATAAACGTATGTTAAAATAATATAAATACTTATATCTATAGAAAACATGTTTTTATTAATTTCTAGAAAAGAAAAATATAAAAAAAACATCTTTTAAGTATGTAATCGACACTAACCAATTTTTAAAGTTTAGAATCTAAAATTAAAAATTTATAATTTAAAATAAATAAATAATTTTAAAGAATTAGTTAATATTAACAAGAAAAAATGAATTATACAGCATTACTCTTTAAAAAATTGTATAACTTTAATCATTGATTCTTTATTCAAGTAACAAAAAGCTAACTACAAATAAATGTTCACAGTATCTCGATTTCAAACCAAAAAAAAATATCGATTAATTAAAATAATTACTCATATGAAGATATTTTTATATAAAATAATAATTAACAACAACCAAATAACTTGGCATATTTAATTAGATTATTTAGAAAAAAAAAGTGGTTTTAATTTAAACCCTTCTTAGTATAGCTATTGAATTTCTTATGATTTTAAGTTATGTGAAAAGAAGGAAGAATTTTTTTTTTTACAGAACTTCATCTTGATAGATGAAGAACTGATCCGTTACAAATCGAAACTTTATTTAAGAATTTGTCATTAATCAATGTGCTGCTATATATACAAGGCGACCAAATCTTCATCACTTACTTAAGCAGATTAGTAAGTTCTCTGTTACACCAATCGAACTTGGTTGGAAGGATTATTATTTATTAATTGGAAATTAAAATAGTGTAAGTTAAGAAATAAAAGGGGGACATGGTGATAGGAAAATAGAGAGAGCAAATAGACAAAAGCGGGTAAAGTGGGTTTGTGGCACGTTGATGCCTTTTTTATTCCTCAACTAGCTTATCATGTTGTTCCTCTTTTACCCGACCCAACTTCCATGCTGTCTCTACCAATCTCCATTCTCACAAGACATTAGTCATTTTCATTCTCCTCCTAACTCACACACATGCACCATATCACCATATATATATAACCCCAATTAATATCATTTTTAGATATCAATATAGCCACACCAAACTTTGAAACTTTAATTTTCCACTATATATATGTATCTGTTCTTTTCCTCTCTCTGCTAATAATTAATTAATTAATTAGTTAGATTTTTAATTTTTCTCTCCTTATTATATTATATTATTCCACATATATACATGGAGCTTCAATTAGGTTTGGGTCTCCCAATTACTCATGATGATCATCATCATTCCATAGAGGGTTGTGAATTGTGGAGGAGATGTAGGTTTAGTAGTGATGATGATGAAAGCAAAAAGCATGGAAGAAAGAAGCGAAGCTATGAAGATTTTTCGTTTGGAGAATGTTCTTTGGAAAAGACTACTTTGCCTTTACTAGTATGGAGTGGACAGCCAAATGAGAAGGAGGAAGAAGATGATGACTCTAATGGAAACATGCATAGAAGAAACATTCACTTATCAAACAAGTAAGTTTTTTTCGTGTCTTATCAAACCAGTAAGTTTAAATAACGGTAATACTCAGATATAGTTGACTTTATGTAAAGTTACTTGTTAATTATTTTTAAAAAAATTGATATGACATGTTTGATCCAAAATATAATCTGACGATCAACTTTATATGAAGTATACTGTATCTAAGTTATCACCTTAAATAATTTCTTTTATAGTTAAATTTTAATCCACTAGAAATGGTGTAAATAAATTATTCCATATAATTATTTAGTCATAATTGTTTTTGGATAATCATTCACCCATTAATTGAAAAAATTAAAAAGTTGTTATTTTTGTCAACGTATAAAAATTAAATTATTTCTTTCATGTTTAATTTTAATAACTTCTATATAAACTCTTTTTTAATTAGTTGAATGACATTTATATATGCATGTAGGAATGAAAGGGAGGAAAATCATTTGGTGGGGTGGCCACCAATTAAGTCATGGAGGAAGAAAGAACAAAATCATCAATATCCTACAATAAGGGTAGGGCAAAGGAGGAACAATAATAGGATGCAAGATGAGAATCAAAATAGCAGAGAAGAGACAAAGTCTTTGTTTGTTAAGGTTCATATGGAAGGGGTAACTGTAGGAAGGAAGATTGATTTGATGCTTTACAATTCTTATCAGACTCTTACACATACTTTGCTTACTATGTTTGCTAAATGTGAGTCATATCATAACCTAAGCACAATTAATTAACTTTTTCTTTTTTACTTTACTTTTCTATCTATTTTGTTTATATATATACATGTATTATTTCATATATTTTTCATATATATTTTACATCTTAACATATTTTTATATTAATGATTTATTAGTTACTGATTTTTTTTTATCCATAGCACACTTGTTAAATTTGTTTTAGAAGTTACATTAATTAAATAGGAAACGGTATGTAAATTGATTGATGTTAAAGTTAAATAGTTTTATTTTACATAGTAGTATATGTGTATGATTAAAATAAGTATGAAAAAATATTTGTACAGAACTATGGACAATACATAAACATTGAGAAGTATTTCAGATATTTTATAGTATACGATAATCTAATATTTTAGTAGTTAATTTTAATAATAATATACTTTATAATAATTTTATCACACATACGCCTTCGTTTTTTTTAGTTAATTTTGTGGGTTTGTTATGATGTCATGTGTATATAGTAGACTTAAATTTTCTTTTTTTTTTTTAATTTGATTTTTCTACACATGTTATGTGAGCGCAGACCAAAATTTAGAGGAAGATGGAGCAAGTTATAAACTCACATTTCAGAATGAACAAGGGGATTGGTTACTTGCTAGACATGTTCCATGGCAGTATGTGCTTATTTTATATTTTATTTGTATATTCATAAAGAAGCTTAATTAGGAACATTATTATTTTATTTTATGAAAAGGTACCTAAACAATGACATTTTTTTTCTTATGATTATATTTTGCAGATCGTTCATTGGTACAGTTCGGCGTTTGGCGATATTAAGGAATGAAAAATAAACAACTTCAATACTTGATATTATTTATCTATAATTTTGTACTTTACACGTTCTTTTCTTTTAATGGTATATTAGGTTTGTTATTTTTTAAAAATTATACATAAATTCCATCACAAAAAAATTCATATATAAATTTAAGAGAAAAAAAAAACCGTGTGGAGAGCAAAAGTAGAAGTACACATTATTTTTTTACACAGTATCTTTCGGTATACAGTAAGTATCTTTCATTACACACAGTATCTTTCGATCCAACATGTCAAAGACTAATTCGTCGCCGATTGAAAAAATTTACCGCTAGCTACTAAATTGCTGCAAGGCAAAACTACACATTACTATTGAGTTAGAATGCTTAGATATGATTTTTATTTTTATCTTTATTTTTTGTATGAATCACAAAGCACATTATGGGCCAGGCCCATTGTCTTATAGAAGATCAAATACAATAATACAATATCCACATAAGTTTACAAATCAACCCATGTATGTTCAGATAGCTTGCTTTTTTTTTTACCCCTTGCCCAAAATACCACTCCACTTTCCCTATTTTTTTTTTTTTTGGTTGGATCCCTAATTTTCTTTATTATTATTGATTTCCTAGATATCCTGATTATAAATTAATAAAAAATTGATAAATTAATTGAACCAGCTAAATTTTCGATTAGTCAATTTAAAATAATAAAATAAAAAATTGAAAATGTATTTGATAGATAAAATATTAATTTATTGTATTTAATTCAATTCTAGTAAAATTTTAATTGAACCTTTAAATTTTTGAGTTTTTAACTTTACCGATTAGATAACTTAAATTCCACAGAGTATTGGATAACATACATATCATTTTTAAGTGATAAAAATAACAACTCTACTAATTTAATTAGAATTTGGCTATGATAATGAAATTGACATTTGACCGTGTAACAATTTTAGATAACCATTATTTATTAGGAGTAACAATATTCTGCAAGGCAACCTTACCTATAAATTAGGTGTGTGTGAGATTTATAAAAGATTAAGATGGACATAAAGAAAGCATGAAAAAAAACACACTTCCTTTGACCTTTGTCCACCTTATATTAAAGTTCTGGATGGTTTTATTTACTTCAACCACTGGTGTGTGATATTATTATTCACATTATGATTATGATTATGATTATAACTACTACGGTTTTCACTCCTCATAGAATGAAACACTCTAACATGTGATCTACCCTGTTCGTTTTGCGTCACAATTTGAAAAGAGATCATTTTTTCATTTCTTTGGTAAAAATAAATAACAATAATTATATTTATACATCAAAATCAATCACCATGTATAATGCGCATTGAAATATAAATTACATGTATAGTTTAACTCAATTTTAGTATGTATTTTATATTTTAATACGTATTATATGCTAGTGGCTGATTTTGATGATAAATTTTGGTGGCTAATTTTAGTTTACACTTAGCATAACCCAATGAATAAATATATTTAAATCATAATGTATTTATACATAAATACATATGTAATTTTATCATTTTAATATATATTTATATTTTAATATGTATTATATATTAGTTACTAATTTTGATGTGCAAATAACATAACTTTTGTATTTTAATATACAAATAATATAACATAATTATAAAACGGTTTCGCTATCCATGCATCATTTTGGTAGACATCAATTTGACACTCATAAAATACAATCATTATTGTGTTAATTGTTTTTCACTTTTTGTGGTCCACTTATAGAAATCGTATGTCTGTGAAAAGGGTGTGTGAATAACATTATTCATTATAAAATAATAAATTCGTTTTGTATTAGTTTAAAAATAATAATTTTATTTACCCACAAAATACATCAGTGGCTTAACAAATGACAAACCACTCTTTTTTATATATAAAAGAAACAAATCATACATATTAGTAGAAGGACTAATATGTTTATTTTGGGTAATAATAATAAAAGAATGATGAGATGCAAAATGAACACAGCGATCACGGTGGGACTCGAACCCACAATCTCCCGCTCCGGAGGCGAGCGCCTTATCCATTAGGCCACGCGACCTTGTTGTCTCTTTCCTCTACTTTTTCTTTATTATATTATAACTTACTCTTCTGATAACAAATACTCTTATGCTGTTGAATACTAATTCAGACTAATTCTGAACTACTAAAAGGTCAATAGAGCATTCAAAGCATGCGCTGTATTGGTGATCCAACAACTCATTATTCATCACTCATGGTCAACTACTATTCTAGAACCATTTCTTCATTTCATATATTTCCTTTACCCATCACCTCTTAATCTTCATCATTCTTCATTCTTATTCCTACTTGGAGAATTAAATCATGCAAAATTTATCTCTTCTTACTTCTCTCTCTCTATCTCTATTCTCATCTATCCTTCATTCCTCCATCTTCTTGCTCTCCTCTCCATGTTATTGATATTTATTTAAATAATAAAAAAAGCTCATTTAATTTCCACGCCCTAAATATTATAAATATCTTACTATAATAATGAAATTAAAATTATATTTTTAAGGTTCTCCTAACTTTGTATATACCATGCTTAAATTCGATTAATTCAGTGCATGGAAGACAATATTGGCAATCACAATATTTCTCATGTTAGAGCCTACAACTATTTTCTATCTTGGGTACCACATGCTACCCTAAATATAGTCATGGACAAATTTAAGAAAGCAATCAAATTAATAATCGATTAATAATTTAATATATATTTTAGAAGTATATTTTTTAATGAATTATTTATGTGAAAAATTAAGACATTGTTTAATAAGTATGCAATAGGAAGAGCGATTAATTTTTATAATCACTATTTCAAAAACAAAACTAATTTTAAGTTTTTACTAACTACAGTACTATCATATTACCATATTTTTTTTTGGTTTTCCAACAATATTTATTACCACTAAATAGAATGACTAATTTGTTTATCATGGATGCAGATAACTAACCACTTTATGCTTTACAGTCTAACATAAATTTGAATTTCCCAATATCCAAAACATAAATTTGGATTTCCAACGCTTTAATTAAAGAACCAAGAAATGCATTTCCAAGTACACCGTACCCTTTAATGATTTCTGTAACACATATATTATTACATGTTAATATAAAGAATGGTCCTATATGTAATATGTATAAACACTTTTCCAATTAAATTTAACCAAATTGCTTTAAATTTAACAAAAATTATTTACATTAATTGAAGAAAAAAAAAAGAAAAAAATGAGATACATAAAAAAAGAGAACATGTAATATTTTCCTAATATAAAATCCTTTGTGATGCATACATAGTTTTAACAAATCCATGTGCAACAAGATTAAGGTCATTAATCAAAGACATGTCAAGAACTATATATTTTTCTTTTAAAAAAAGGCCAAAGTAATTCACATATTTAATTTGGAACGAATGCACTCAGTCCAGCTTATAATAATTTTTTAGACCAATAATAGCAAGTTAAAAAAGAAAGAAAATAATTGTAAACAAGAATAAATATGGAGGGAAAGGACAAATCACCCCACATTCGTTGCTTTCCAAAAATACAAAGCATTTCGGCATTAAAGTGTTAAACCACCCACCGACGCCATACATTTACCCAACAGATTTCAAATCCTCACCACACGATTCATTTCACAACTGGGACTAACATCAATCACCGAACTTCCTTTCTCCACGTGTCACCATCCAAAACGAACGCGACTGGAAAAAGAGAAACAGCGTCCACATCACCGTAAACCGTACGCGACCGTATTGTAATAAACTAACCCCGCACCGCACAATATCGCGCCCCCCTCCTTTGTTCTTCAAACACTGTCCCCGGTAGCTCCACCTTCCATTTCTCTCTCACACTCACCTTTTTTCTTCTCTCTCTCTCTCTTCGCCGTAGATCTGAGCTAAAGCCACAGAGATAACAGCCTTCGCGCCTTTTGAGACGTTGACCGCCGTTCACCGCCGCAATAACTTAACCGGATCGACCGAACCCGAAGCTCTCGGGTCCTAAAACGTGAATCTAGGAGAAGGAGGTAAAATAAAACCCTGGAATCGAGCTTCAACGGCTATTACGGTTAGAAAAAATCTGTTAATTAAAAAATCCGATCCGTTACGAAGGTTTCGCATCCCGCCAGGTGGCAGCAGCTCCGAGTCGGTGTCTGATTCAGTGAGTCAAAGCAGATCCGAACGAGAAAATCGATGGCTCCGAGCACGATTCGGAAAGCAATTGGTGCGGTGAAGGACCAAACCAGTATAGGGATAGCCAAGGTTGCTAGCAACATGGCACCGGATTTGGAGGTTGCGATCGTGAAGGCCACCAGCCACGACGACGATCCCGCCGGCGAGAAGTACATACGCGAGATCT
>JASCZI010271875.1:147430-182976 GCA_036250425.1 Stylosanthes scabra
GAAGACGCGCGACTGGATCGTTGCTTTGAAGGCTCTCATGCTTGTTCACCGCCTCATGAACGAGGGTCCACCGATGTTCCAAGAAGAGATACTCTACGCTACTAGGAGAGGAACCAGGCTCCTCAACATGTCTGATTTCAGGGATGAGGCTCACTCTAGCTCATGGGATCACTCTGCTTTTGTAAGAACTTATGCTATGTATCTTGATCAGCGCCTTGAGTTGATGCTTTTTGATAGGAAGAGCAGCGTCGCCGCTTCTGGCGGACCTGGAAGCGCTGGCGGCGGAAGCGGCAGTGGTGGCGGATTTGATGATAGGTTTGGGGGAAGGGACAATTTCCGGTCCCCGCCGCCGCGGCCTTACGAGTATGAGTACGGCGGCGGCGAATTCAGGGGAGAAGGGTACGGTTATGGGAACGGCGGAGGGATGAGGAGGACGAGGTCGTTTGGTGATGTGACTGAGAGAGAAAATGTTGGAAGGGGTGATAAGAGTATTGTTGCTGTTACTCCGTTGAGGGACATGAAGCCGGAGAGGATTTTCGGTAAGATGGGACATTTGCAGAGGTTGCTGGATCGGTTCTTGGCTTGTAGGCCTACCGGTTTGGCCAAAAACAGCAGGATGATCTTGATTGCGTTGTACCCTGTTGTGAAGGAGAGTTTTCAGCTCTATGCTGATATCTGTGAGGTTCTTGCTGTGCTTCTTGATAAGTTTTTTGATATGGAGTACCCTGATTGTGTAAAGGCCTTTGATGCTTACGCCAGCGCGGCGAAGCAGATCGATGAGCTTATTGCGTTCTACAACTGGTGTAAGGATACTGGCGTGGCAAGGTCTTCGGAGTACCCGGAGGTTCAGAGGATTACTAGCAAGCTGCTGGAGACCTTGGAGGAGTTTGTTAGGGATAGGGCCAAGAGGCCTAAGAGTCCTGAGAGGAAAGAGGAATTGCCCCCACCACCTGCAAAAGAGGAGGAACCAGAGCCGGATATGAATGAGATCAAGGCACTGCCTCCACCGGAGGATTACACCCCGCCTCCCCCGGCTGAGCCGGAGCCTAAGCCGCAGCCACCACCGGTTCAGGAGGACTTGGTGAATCTGAGAGATGATGCAGCCGGTGCAGATGATCAAGGTAACAGATTTGCATTGGCACTCTTTGCTGGTGCTCCTGGTAGCAATGGCAATGGTTCTTGGCAAGCCTTCCCATCAAACGGACAGCCTGAAGTTACTTCGGCTTGGCAGACTCCGGCTGCTGATGCCGGGAAGGCCGATTGGGAATTGGCACTGGTAGAAACTGCGAGTAATTTATCAAGGCAGAAACAGAATCTGGGTGGTGGTCTTGACCCATTATTGTTGAATGGCATGTATGATCAAGGAATGGTGAGGCAGCATGTGAGCACATCACAATTGAGTGGAGGGAGTGCAAGCAGTGTGGCATTGCCCGGACCCGGAAAAACCACCACACCTGTTCTGGCTCTCCCTGCACCAGATGGTACCGTGCAGGCGGTGAATCAGGATCCGTTCGCGGCATCGTTGAGCATTCCGCCACCATCTTATGTCCAAATGGCGGACATGGAGAAGAAGCAGCATTTGCTTGTCCAGGAACAGGTTTTGTGGCAGCAGTATGCAAGGGATGGAATGCAAGGTCAATCTAGCTTGACCAGACTGAACGGCAATGGTTACTATCCCGGAACTCCAATGCCAGCAGCAATGCCTTATGGAATGCCACCAGTCAATGGAATGGGACCTCCTGCTGGGTATTATCAAACTCCTTACTGATCAATGCCCACTTTTGTTCTTTTTCATTGCATATCTATAGGTTGCTTCGTTTATTTTTTGTACTATGACATAGTGTTTTTCTTTTTTCTTTTTCATTTCTGTTAAATGACGATGTTTCCATATTCTTGAGATATATATGCTCTTTTACTT
This sequence comes from Stylosanthes scabra, assembly GCA_036250425.1. Taxonomy (NCBI): domain Eukaryota; kingdom Viridiplantae; phylum Streptophyta; class Magnoliopsida; order Fabales; family Fabaceae; genus Stylosanthes; species Stylosanthes scabra. Next base: position 149,349 of record JASCZI010271875.1, read on the forward strand.
TGGTGGGGATGCTGACGGAGAGACTGAGTTGAAATTGAATATACAAAATTTCTTGTTAGGGGGTTTTGATGGTGGGAGAGATGTGTTTATGTGACTCAGTTGTGATGTCTCTGTGTCTTCTTTGTAATATTAGCATTTTATTCCTCCATTTTTGTACTTCCAAGTGATTCTTGCTGATCAGAGACAAACGCTTTTAACTACTGTAAATTTAATTAAACCCTTGTTCTGATTGATGATCTTGATTGGTGTTTTTTCATATGATATTTCAATCTTGTTGGAACAGCCATTGCCACTTGTTCTTTAACCTGCACTATTACATCCAGTGTAGAGTAGAGTATTCAGGATATGGTTGCTTGTAATATTAGCCACATGTTGTTTGGGTTAAGAGGTAAGTTTCCAATTTGGTCATTTTTCGTTTTCTTATTACTTTTGGTTACCAAATATGACTAAATCATCATTAATCTTTCTACGGACTATAATTAGATGTGCAGTTACATCTCTCTCTCTCTCTCTGAAATTCAATTTCAAGTTACTTGTAGCTTTTAGTGTTAACATACATACGGTTTAGGGTTCAGGGTCTTTTTGGTAAAAATAGTCCATGGGAGGAGTAAAATCAGGTAATCAGATTGCAATTATTGCATGTACGTAACTTGTTGCATGCTAAAATAAGGTAATCTAGTTTTCTATACCGGTGTAGATCTAGTATAAAGTAAACTCTATTGGACCACCATAGTGCATTGCTATATATAATGTAAAATATAATTTTTTTTTATGCATTTGTGTATGGACAAATGAAATTTTTCTGCTACCCTGTAATCCGCGTAGGATGTGGTGGCATTTTCTATTATAAGATTATAAGATATAAGATGTTATATATTCATCATGATTACTGAATTATTCAACATATATTGAGTAAAGTCCAACCTGGTTTTTTCCCCCTCTGGAGACTGGTCACACTTAGCGTTTCATGTGTAATATTAAAATATTTTACCATTGAAGAAACAATTGGGTCTAGAGGAATTTGGATTTATAATTTGCACAAGGCGAATGATGAGAATATCAGCAATTTTCTTGTGATTAACGGAAATAATTGGAGTCAATTTATAAATCAAACTACTTTAATTAGTATTTTATCTGCAATTCTCGTTACAGAGTCAACATGGTGATTGGTGAGTGTGTTATTACAGAAGACGCTTGAATACGTCAGAAACCCTTTAGATAACTGATAAAATAGTCATACCAATCTTCAAATTGGAAGCTAAGGCAAAGGTATACTTCCAAATGTGAATTATCCATCAACCATTTGAGAAAATGACTGAGAAAATGACTGACAGCTACATAGTTCTAATTGTAATAAACAAAGTTCTGGATTTGTTCCTATCTCTGTTTTCTACTTGCTTCAAATTCCCAATTAGATATTTCTTGGTCACCCGCATAAGACGCTTTGGATGCAACCAACCAACTTGGGTTCAGTGATTAGCCGTTTAAGAATGGCCTAGCATTTGAACTAGTACTCCACCAAATAACAAAAAAAAAAAAAATTAGTCCTTAGACATATGGGGTTAAGAGATATCGCAGAAAAAGCTCACTAGTCCGTCTAAACGTTTACCAGAGATGTTCTATATATGTATTCTTAAATAGAGTTCAGATTCACAACAAGTTAGTTTTTTATTTATCAATTCGAGTTAGAAAATACTGTTGAAAAAATATAATCTAATCACTTAATATAGAATATTATAATATAATTCACGGATTGACCTTTAAGTAATAATAATTTTTTTCTCACTAAATAGTAAATAAAGTTGACATGGCATTCTATAAAAGGGTTTGTTTCGAACAATATTTTACATCAGCTGATCGACAAAGGATGCAAAACTTTTTTTTTTGTGGTATTAGCAAAGGATGTAAACCTTTTATTTTGTAAAGATTTTGCTTTAATTTATTGGTGAAGAATATATCTTAGTTTGGTATATAACCCAAGCTCGAACGAGTAATAAAATACACTTTTAGTTAAATAATTGAAACAGTAACACCCAAAAAAATATTGAAACACTTCTATTTATGCTCTGAGTAACTAACCATTTTTCTATCACAAATTACATTGGATTCCTCTATATTATTTATCTTTTTTGGAGAGGTGATAACCATACAGACACGCATTACTTACAATGATTTTAATTTTTTAAATGCATTGTTGTGATTGGCTTTGTTGCCAGTTGCCTAACACTGTTGTATTAATATATTCACGCCCCCCACTAGTGAAGGAACCAAGACGAATTTCTGCATAGATAACAAGACTTTTAGAACTTTGAATGACATTACTTGTCACATTTTTGTGGGGTTAAGGAACAATTTTAAGGAGCAGTTTACTTCAACATGTTTCCCGAAAATTCATTCATAACTTTCTTCATCCATGTTCCATGACCCCACCATTATTGTCCATTCCCCTTGCTTTACATTGATGACCCCAAAAATTAAATTCCAAAGAGAATCTAACCACAATATACTCGATGGTCCATGCTTCTTCCATGCTCATCATGGTGTCTTTTCTATGTATTTCTCTTTTGCAGAAAGAATAATGTGTACCTTACTTAGTAAATTTTAAGAAAAGTTATTTCTGTTTTTAGGTATATGGGGCTTGATTAATTAAGGCGTTCACTATTAAATGATTGAGATAGTCACATATGTATAGTGGATAAATTAATCTCTAGATTTATAGAGCTTGGACATTTTTCTTCTTAGAGAAAATACCTAAAATCCAAGTATAACTTTTTCTTTTTCTCATATATGACAAATAATTGATATATTAATAAACTACTATTTATATAAATTATGAATTATAAATTGTAGAATATATCTAATATGAATTTAGATTTTTTTAAGTTTATTATTTAAAGTTAAAATTCGCGAAACATATCCTAAATAGACTCGTATGATTGACAAGCTTTTAAATAAGCTATACTCGAACATTTAAAAAAGAAAAACTATGAAAAGTTACCTGCTTAGACTTGTACTATACACTCATTTAGATAAATTAATCTCATTAAGTTTTAGGTCACTTTATCACAACTTATACATTTATAACATAGGTCAAACTCGTTTAAACCAAGACACGGCTCATCTCGGCCATTTCAACTACTATTCAACCTTAACTAAATTCCTTTTTTTTTTGGAATATGAAATCTTAACTAATTAGTATTTTTAAGGTGAATACTCACGTATTGTCAACTTCATGTGAGTTGCTTCTTTAGAATCTTCATATAATACAATATATTTGACTAAATTATTATCTACTAAATTAAAAATATTAATTTTACATAAAGTTAATTACATATACACCAATTACTCATCTTTTTTGGTCATGACCAATTACTCATCCTTTTTTTTTTGGGACTGGGACCAATTACTCATCCTTAAATATAACACTATCTGCTATAGCCATCAAAGCATGTAACGAATTGGGGGAAAACTTCCTCGCAAACAAAAACGGATCGTGTCGTTTGCCATCATCATCGTCTCCATAATTGGGCCTCTCCCTCCTCAAGGCCCAAATCAACTTCGGCCCAACCTCATCCTTGTCATACATTCTCGGGTGCCCATCCGCTCCCCCAGTCCAATTCACGTTCGTGAGCGTGGCGTGCACGCACCCCTCCCTATCCAACATATTCAAAAGGGTAGGAAAGTAACTCTCCTCAGTGAAACAATTCCACGAACTCAAGCATGGCAATTTGAACTTTGACCAAACCCTCGTGTCCCCCACAACCATCATCGTATGCTTACGTGTCAACGACCAAAACTGGGACCCAACTCGGAAGTCCTCGTACCTTACCTCCGGGAGCATCGCGTGTGCCCCACGCACCGTCCATCGGTAAAACGAGAGTAACACCTGCGGACACATCTCGATGAAGCTTTTGTTTGAGTTCGCAAGAACGTTGTAGGTGAAGTGAAAGGAGTGTAGAGGAATGCACGAACCAGAGAGAAGTATGAACATGTAGTTGTCGCCATCGTCCACAAGCGCACTCGCCAGTAACCTACGCGCTGCTGCGGTGAGCGCGGGAGAGTATCTGGCAGTGCGCTTGGAAGGGATGAGGCGGCCGTGAAAGACACTAGAGTGGTGTGGGGTCCATGTGGAGATTGTGGGGTCCACGTGGACGTAGATGGTGTAGTGTGTTTTTGGAGCTTTGTTAAAGAATGATTCCCATAAAGGTGCAAATGGGAGAGTCGATGTTGTGAGGAACATGAATGCTAGTTTCTTGTGGTTATTATTGGATGAAGGGTTTTGTTTGGCGCGTGAAGCTATTTGAAGCAATTCTTTTTCTATTTCATCGGTTTCGTCATCCTTGTACTCTGTTACCTGAAGTGTGTGGGTGTTGTGTGGGTTATGTATGGGATGGTTGTTGATGTTTTTGGTGGTGGTGAATATAATGACTAAAGGTGAACACAGAAGTACAGCACAGAGAAGACATGTGAGTGGGTTTGATAACATTTTTAGGATTTTCAGTCTTGATAATGGTGGGCTACTTTTGGCTTTGTTAATTGAGGGAGGCATTTGTATTTGGGAGTGTTGAGTACTTGAGTCTATGAGAGCCGAGAGGAATGAAATGGGATATATATTGTTGGTATGCGTTGATGGCCAAGATAAGCTTCAAAAGTATAAATGCAAAGCTATTATAATACCTAGAAACAAATGATGATGGTCAAATCTACCATCAAAGTTATAAATTGAAAGATATAATGATGATGATCACGGCCACGATTATATAAAGTAAACACTTAATTCTATCCATATTCGTTTACGTAAAAGATAATGTGACTCGTAAACGGACAATACAACTTCTAACCTTATTATTTTGATTTTTTTTTTTTTATCAAACACGACGTTTTTGTTAAAAAAAAAATTTATATCTCAAATACTAATATATATAAATTAATTTAGTGACACAATTTTATTCGTAATTTGTCGAGGTTTAAATCCTCACAACATTCTTCCTACCAAAATAAAGGGCCAACCACCGCCGCCACCAGTATCACCATGTCACTCATCCCTGTCGATTTTGGTCATTCTTTTATCTTCAGTATTTTCATTGTACCACTATATATGTTTTATAACCGTCAATATCTCCACCCATTATCACAATCAACAATGTATTCATTTGATGGACTTGTTAAGGGAAGGATTTAAAATAATAATTTACTGGTTGTGTTGTCCCTTTTTTTTTCATTAAGCATATATTATTGTGTTGTCCTTAATGTAAATAAGAGACCGTATTATTAGATGTTTACTCATAATAATAAGTATTTTCATTGATTTAATCTAATTTCAATGGATTTTTCAATGATTTATTTAGTTTGACCTATCACATATATGATTGTGTACATGCGCAAACTCAAGGTTATTATAATCAAACCAACCATTCACCGGTAGAGTAACTAGTTTAATAATTTAAAAATCTGATTGGAAAAAGATCCTTTCAATTTTTTTTTGTCTTAAGTTTTTGTCAAATTTGATCTCTCATCATTTAATACATTTTCTTTCTCACATGTTTTTCTTTTGTCACACTTAAAAAATAAATGGTAAAAGATTACACTTTATGATCAGACAAATTTATTTGAATATAATATAAAATTATTTAAAATATAATATTATTAATTTAAAACAAAAAACAATTTTGCTTCATTAAAAACCAAACCCATTTTATGTTATTCGGTTTTAATAACCAAATCTATTTCCATTTTTTCTGTCAAACTGTACAATTCGATCCAATTCTGATAACCATAGTGAAACTTTGTAAATAAGAAAGACATCAATATTTTTATATTGCATGCATAAATAAAAAAAATTAGAAAATACAAAGAATTTGAAATTACCTTATTTCACATTCATTAATTGTTGCTAGATTATTAGATAGTATTATTACATGAAATAAGTGTATTATTAGAAATATTAAAAGTAAATAAAATAAAATAATCTTAGATAATTATTGTCTTTCTAGCATTACTATAAAATTATCTATCACTATAAAATTTTATTAAATTAAAAAATTGATGTATATAAAATATAAAAAATAAAATTCAAAAAAGGGACAAATATTTTAATATAAAAGGAGTAAATTTTAAGCTTAATCTTGGTCGATTGAGTGCCATTTTTTTTGCATGATTAAGTGCTTTCAATTAAACAGCTAACCAAGTCACCAAGTTCTCCTTCTTCAACTAAACAATTGCATTTTACTTTTGTAACATTTTTTGTACGTTAGAAGAATTAAATAACCCTCAACAACCTTAGCCACTATAACACCACAAATTTACTCAACTACACACTCATGCACACAATTTTTAATTTTAAGGAGTTTCTAATTCCTATCACTACTTGAGCCTAAGCCAAGTTCTGAAAAGAACCATTAGTACCAGTTTTCCAACCACCTCCTTTATAACTTCAATTAATCCTTAAAGATAACGCTATCTGCTATAGCCATCAAAGCATGTAATGCGTCAGGAGAAAACTTCCTCGCAAACAAAAACGGATCATGCCGTTCACCATCAACGTCCTCATCATATTTGGGCCTATCCCTCCTCAAGGCCCAAATCAACTTGGGCCCAACCTCATCTTTCTTATACATTCTCGGGTGCCCATCAAACGCGCCCAGACTCCAATCCACATTGGTGAGCGAGGCGTACACGCATCCCTTGCTGTCCAACATATTCATAAGGGTAGGAAAGTAAATTTCTTCCGGGTAACAAATCCCCACATACAAATACAAGCATGGCAATTTGAACTTTGACCAAACCCTCGTGTCCGCAACAACCATCCTAGCATGCTGACGTGTCAACGAAAACCAATGGGACCCATACCGAAAGTCCTCGTACCTCACCTCCGGAAGCATCGCGTGTGGTCCACGCGCCGTATATCTGAAAAAGGCGCCCAAATCTTGCGGTTTCATCTCCACGAAGCTTTTGTTGGAGTTGGCAAGAACGTTGTAAGTGAAGTTAAAGGAGTGCAGAGGAATGCAGGAATCAGAGAGGAGTATGAACATGTAGTTATTGGGATCGTCGACGAGGGCACTCGCGAGTAGCCTCCGCGTTGCGGCGGGGACTGCGGCGGAGTTTCTGGCACTGCGCTTGGAATAAACGGTGCGGTAATGAAAGACGCTAGAGTAAGGTGGGATCCACGTGAAGTTGGTGGGGTCCACGTGGAGGTAGATGGAGAAGTGTGTTTTGGGGGCGTTTTTAAAGAATGATTCCCATAAAGGCGCGAATGGAAGTGACGATTTTATGAGGAACATGAAGGCTAGTTTCTTGGGCTTATTGTTATTATATGAGGGGTTTTGGTTGGTGCGTGAAGCAATTCGAAATAACACCTTCTCCATTTCATCGTTTTCATCGTCCTTGTACACCTCACTTAAATTAAATGTGTTGGTGACGGGTGGGTTAAAAATGACATGGTTGTCGTTGTTCTTGATGGTGGTGGAGGTGAAGATTATAATGGCTATAGGTAAACACAGGAATAGTGCGCATAGAAGACATGTGAGTGGGTTTGATGATAGCATTTTAAGGGGTTTATGTCTTAATAATGGTGGACTACTAGTTTTGTTTTTGTTAATTGATGGAGGCATTTGAAATTGGGAGTGTTGCCTGTTGAGTGTTGAGTGGATGCATGTATGAGAGGCCAGAGGAATGAAACGGAGGAATATATATGTGGTTGGGAAGTGTTGATGGTCAAATTATTATATAATAATAATAACTACAGAGGAATGATAAAGTTGGTAAGTTGATGGTCAATTCAAGTTTCAAAGAATTAAATGCAAAACAATGATAATAATAATAATGAAGATGACGATGATGCTCATTAAGACAATAAGATTTTTTACCAAATTTGAGGATTTTTTGCTATTTTAAGAAACAATTACTCCCTTCATTTCATATTAACTGCCAATTTCACTCTAATACGCTAATTAAGATAATCATTGAATTGTATTAAAAATCTAAAAAATGAAATTAAAATTACCACACTATCCTTATTGTTAATGCACTAAACTTAAATTTAATTGGCTAGAGTGAAAATGCATTAAATATAATAGACTTAGTTATTGGAATTATAAAGGGGTATAATAGAAAAATTTTAATTAAATACACCTTGAAATCACAAAATGGACAAATAATTTGAAATAAGAAAAAAGGTGAAATTGGACAATTAATATGAAATGGAGGGAGTAATATACATGTACACACATACACACTTACACATGATTTTAAAAGCACACTTACACACGCCCTAAAAAAGATTTCACCTCGATTAACGCATTTTTTCTCTCTTCATTTTTCTTCCGTGTTTTACTTCTTCTTCTTCCTCCTTCTTCTTTCTCTTCCTCTTTTCTTCATCTTTCTTCTTTCTTCTTCTTTCTTTTTCTTATTCTTCTTCTTCTTCTTCACCGTCTTGCATCCGCCTCCGCCTCTGCCACCATTTCGTACTCTGCTTCCATCTCCACTTTGTACTCCGCCTCTTTCTCTTCTTTTTCCTTATCCTCCTTCTCCTTTTACGTTGTTGTTCTTCTTCTTCTCCTTCATCTATATTATATGGTTGTTTTTGTTTTTCTTTCTACTTCTCCTTTTATGTTATGTTGTTGTTCTTCTTCTTCTCCTTCCTCTATTATGTGGTTGTTTTTATTCTTCTTCTTCTACTTGTTCTCCTTCCTCTGTTACATGATGTGTTTGTGGTTGTTTTTGAATTAGTTTGTTTGCTTTATTATTTAAAAATTCTACCAAATTGGTTTAAAATTCTGCTAAAATTGGTTTAATGTTCTGTTAACCTAGATATGAAAATTCTGCTCAAATTGGTTTCAAGTTCTGCTCAAATTGGTTTAACGTTCTGTTCATCTAGATATGAAAATTCTGCTCAAATTGGTTTGAAATTCTGCTCAAATTAGTTTAACGTTTTGTAAAATTCTGCTCAAATTTGTTTAACATTTTGTTTATCTAGATATGAAAATTCTGCTCAAATTGGTTTAAAATTCTGCTCAAATTGGTTTAACATTCTGTTCATCTGGTCAAATTGATTTAACGTTTCTGTTCATCTAGATATGAAAATGCTGCTCAAATTGGTTTAAAATTCTGATCATTTAGATATGAAAATTTTGCTCAGATTGGTTTAAAATTCTGCTCAAATTGGTTTAAAATTCTGCTCAAATTGATTTTATAATTCAACATTCAAGGGTTTCAAACACTCAGATTCAAACCATAAACAGAATCCAAAATCAGTTTGCGCATAATTTTAAAATCAAATGAACAGAATTCTAAATGATTTTATCATTTAACATTCAAGGTTTTCAAACACTCAGTTTCAAACAAAAAACAGAATCTAAACCTAATTTGTGCAGAATTTGAGTACATTTGGAGTACTTTTGAATATTATTAATGGAAGAAGAAGAAGAACCTGTTGCAGAGGACGATCGCGCGAACTAGTAACGACGACGGCGACAGGATGACGAAGGTGACGACGGCGTAACGGAGAAGGAGGAAGAAGAAGAGGAAGAAGAAAAGGCGGAGACGAAGGTTGAGATGAACTGGAGGCGGTGAAGAAGAAGAAGGAGGAGAAGAAGAAGACGCGTGAATGTGTTTTATCTCGTGAAAACACGTGCCTGACTTGAGAGTGGGGGAGGTTTGTGTGTATGATGTGTTTGTGTGTACATGTAGCATTATTGTTTAAGAAAGGGTTTGTTTATTACGTGTCAAAAAAAACTTTTATTGAAAGAATTGATCTACATGTATTACTGTATACCATTATATATTTTATGTCTTTTTTTAATTTTAATTTCTGTATTGAGTTACATTATTTTTATACTATACGTAATTATTACTAAATTATCATATATTGTATATATGTATTTTGTAAATTTTTACGGGACAATTTACTTAAAATATAAAAGGAAGATCAATATTACTGGATTGTACAATACGTTGAGCGCTTATCAATTTGTATAATATATATTCATGTAAATCACTATAGGGTTTAACGATTCAAAACTAAAACAGAAATCACTATACACATGCAACGATTTATTAAAGCAAATAAATCTACAGAAAATCATGGTAGGGGTGCCGTGATTTTATATGGTTTATGTTCCACTATAAATCACTAGACCCCTGAAGGGATTTATAAGTAGTTCTCATTCTTTAAATATGTGACTCCGTGTTAGGTTTAGTGAGTGTCTAGTGGGTGGATTAAAAAATTAATGATGAAAGAAGTTTTTTGACTCTTGCTCATTACACATAAAAAATCAAGAAAAAATCGAAAGTTGGAATTGGATTTAGCAGCAAAGAATTGATCAGTATATTTTTGTTTTCATTAACGACACTTGTCAACTTGCAGAACATCGGACTGCAGAAGCTTGGGGTTGCTGGTTCAAAACGTGTGGTGAAATTATTTTACAAGGCTCATGTTTCTGTTGTTTCTAAGCATCTAAAGTATCTATCGTTTGTCGTTCAGAGTAAGGCGGTTAAGACGACTTAGCTATATGCGAAGTTGGAAGATGTTGTTGCGAGCTCAACAGATCCAACCCGATCCCGACATCCGTTCACATAGGGGCTCTTCAAGTTCAGCTCCTGTTGTCCCGATTGTGCCGGTGATTCCACCTTGTATTGCATCCCTTCCTTCGTTGGTGACCTACATGATGAAGATAAAGATGGGTGTGATTTGGGGAACAATCGCACCTTTGGTGAGCTAGATACGACAATGGCCAAAAGCCCATAGAACGTGCCTAGGGGAGTACAGATAAGTGAGCCAGAAAGAGTTGAAGATGCATTATGTGATGATGAAGAAGATGAGGAACTCGAATTCATTGGTAGTGATAGAGATGATGACCACCCGAGTATTCTAGCTGAGTGAGGTGGTCCCTCAAGTTCTAGGTCACATGAATACCCGACACATTTCTCCACCTTGGACTTGGAATCCATGGCATCGACAAAAGAAAAGAATGATGCAGGTGCTGGGTTCGGTGGTGGGAGCTCGATGGATGTTCTCATGCCGAACGAGTTTGAGATTGGTCAAATATTCCAAATGAAAGAAGCCGCCGTACATAAGCTCTTATACAGCCAAGCAAGTGTAGCAGATCCATAGTTGTAATTACCCAACTTATGGAGTCGGGCTACAAAAGGAAGCCACCGGATGTGCAATTGAGCACCTGACTTATTCCAAAACAACTAAGTCGCCAACATCATGATATAGGCCCTAGCATATATCATAACCGTCTCCTCATCAGCATCATGAGGAAGCACCCTGAACGTCAACCGAAACCATGAGTAGCTGACGGTGAACCCCTCTATGTTCTCTTGCAGAGGAAGCACACCAAACAACTTGCTCCCTCATGAATATCTCAAAGCCTGTCAAGCACCCGCTAACTGCCACACCATTAACAGGAAGACCAAACTGATGAGCAACATCCTACAGAGTCACCGTGCACTCCTGAAACGGCATATCAAATGTGTGCGTCTCTTGACGCCAACGGTCAAGAAATGCATTGATCAACGGTTCATCGATCTTAAACTAATAATTGTTAAACAGAGCCATCATATATAATTCTGCCGCCTCAAGGTATCGTTCGTGCAGAACCATATTTTGCTGCCTCCTTATGCTAGTGATGCAACGAATCGGCCAGGGGCAGCTTCAAGTATAGCCAAGGGGGCAGTGGCCTCCTCCAAAATTTATAAAACCATTAAGAAATTTTTTTTTATAGATGTGGCCCCCACTTCCTTTAACATGTCTCCCCCCATTCTCACCCCACATATTAATATATCATATTAATGTATTTGAATAATTGGGCTTTTATATATATATATATATATATAATTTTATGAAAGCAATATTTTTTTGTTTTATTATTGAATGAAATGTATGAGAGAAGCTAACTATGTCTTTTAGTCTTCTACTCTTCTTCTTTGCTTTTATACACATTTATTTTTACTAGTCACTCTCAATTCCTTATTTCCACTGACGCAGCTAAAGTGAAGGGCACAACCGCATTTCATACTTCCATTATCTCTTCTCCTGATTTTCAGTTTCTTCTTGTAAGTAGAAAAAATATTTATTTTTGTTTAGTTGTTTTTCCCGTGATTGCTTACTTGCTTGTAATTATACATAAGATAGCATTCACATATTATTATTATTAGCACAACTGTATAATTTTTTTTCATTGTTTAGTAAATGAAACTAGAATTAGACAAGTAATGTATAACTCTTGGCTTCTTGTAATATAAAATAAGTTGATAATACTAATAATTTTTTTTAGGAACTTGGCATGAAGGCATCTAACAGTTTTTGGGGACAATTTGTTTATCTCCTCTGTTTTTTCCGCTGCTAAATTCAAATACTTGGTAAAAATTTACACATTAACTTGTATAGTTGTATATATTGTAAATTTCTTTGTTATATGATATATTGATATTTTAAATTAGATAAAATATGAAAATTAATTAATAATACTTGTTGCTTGAAATTAGTTGCTCTTTATAGATGAATTTGTATATATTGTTATAAGAGATTATCAATTTTTTATTTTAGGAACTCATTTGCATCATGGAAAAGTTGAAAACTATTGATACATTTTTTAGAAGAAGTGATCAATATAATCAAGATGTTTCAACCATTGCTACATCTACATTAAATGATTCATCACTTCTATCAAATGTGAATTAATCAATTCCTGAACAAGGTAGCTCTAGCTCAAAACGCCCACGACTTAGTCCAGAGGAAACATATATTTTTCATTTAGAAAGAGATCATGGAGTTCGACCACTGATTTGGAATTCCCCGTAAACAAACGAGATGAAATTCGTCGAACTTATTTTAAAGTTGGACCAAATCAGTCAATTCTTGATTCTTATCCATTTTCTGGTGATAAAAGTCATCGTCGTCGATTTCAAGCTTCTTGATTTGATTTGTATCCTTCTTGGTTGGAGTATTCTAAAAGAGATGATTCGGTATATTGTTTGCCATGCTATCTCTTTGGAAATGAATATTTAGTCAATACCGGTTCAAATGCTTTTATTGAGAATGAGTTTCGAAATTGGAAGAAAGTGAATAGCGGAAAAGAATGTCCACTCTTGAATCACGTTGGCAAAAGCTCCAATTCTTTCCTTCATCAGGCAGTAAAATCATGTGATGATTTGTTGAATCGTCCACAACATATTGATATACTTCTGAAAAGACAAACATCAGAAGAGATTGAAAATAACCAACTTAGATTGGGAACATCGATAGATTGCATTAGATGGTTGATGTTTCAAGGTTGTGCTTATAGAGGACACGATGAAAGCTCAAGTTTAAGTAATCACGGTAACTTTATTGAAATGTTGAATTTTTTAGGGTCCTACAATGGAAAAATTCAAAAGCTTGTTTTGGAAAATGCTCCAAGAACAGCCAAGTATACTTCAAAAGATATTCAGAAAGAAGTTTTGCATATTCTTGCAACTGAAGTGAGAAATTCAATTAGGGAAGACATAGGAGATGCAAAGTTTTGTATCATCATTGATGAAGCTAGGGATGAATCAAAAAAGGAGCAAATGGCTATTGTTTTGAGATTTATCAATCAAGATGGCTTTGTTCAGGAGAGATTCTTTGATCTTGTTCATGTTGGTGACACTAGTGCACTCACTTTGAAGAATGAATTGTTGTCTACTCTTTCCCATCACAATTTCCAACCTGAAAATATTAGAGGCCAAGGATGTGATGGAGCTAGCAACATGCGGGGTGAATGGAACGGTTTACAGGCTTTGATTCTCAATAAATGTCTGCAAGCATATTATGTACATTGTTTTGTACATAGATTGCAATTAGCACTTGTTGCAGCTTCTAAAGAAGTACTTCAAATTCATGAATTCTTTACACAATTGACCGGTATTGTTAATATTGTTTGTGCTTCTTGTAAGAGGCATGATCAATTACAAAATGCCCAAGCAATTGAAATTGCAAACATGATTGCTCTTGATGAACTTGAAACAGGTAGAGGTGCAAATCAAATGGGTACTTTGTAAAGAGCTTCAGATATTCGATGGAGCTCTCATTTTAACTCTATTTGTAGCTTGATAAGGATGTTTTCTACTACAAGTGCTACTCTTAATAGTATGATTGAAGATTGAGCAACTTATGCACAAAAAAGAGAAACTTATGGTGTTAGTAAGGTATTATTATCATTTGAATTTATTTTTACCTTACATTTGATGAAGGAAATTATTGGATTACTAATGTTCTTTGTCAAGCGTTACAACAACAATTTCAAGATATTTTGAATGCAATGCATCTTGTTGCGACCTCAAAGTTACTTCTTCAGCAGTTAAGGGATAATGGATGGGCTGGTTTGATACATAATGTTAAATAGTTTTGTGAAAAACATGACATTCAAGTCCCTAATATGGATGAAAAATATATCTTTGGAAGAGGTCGCTCTCATCAACCAAATTTAACAGTTAAGCATTATTATAGAGTAGATATTTTTTGCAACAACTGACTCTCAACTACAAAAATTAAATAGTTGATTCAATGAGAAGTCAGTGAAGCTCTTGACTTTAAGTTCTGCTTTGGATCCTAATGATAACTTCAAATTATTCAATATTGAGGAGATATGCAAGTTAGCAAAGAAATTTTATCCTTATGATTTTCTTGAACGTGAATTTCTTCTTTTGAAGTCCCAATTGCAACATTATGAGATTGATGTGCCAAATTATTTCAAAGATATTGGAACACTTTCTGAGTTATTTCAGAAATTGAAAGAAATAGGAAAGTCAAGAACTTATCACTTGGTTGACAGATTGATACGCATTGTCTTGACTCTCCCAGTCTCAACAGTAACAACAGAAAGGGCCTTCTCGGAAATGAAAATTATCAAAATAAGACTCCGAAGTAAGATGGATGATGAGTTTCTTGCAGACAACTTAGTCATTTATATTGAAAAAGAGATTGCAGCTACTTTTAGTACAAACTCTATAATAAATGACTTTGAGTCTTTAAAGAAGTATCGATCAAAATTTTCCATAAAGCCAATTGTAAGTTAATGCCTTTAAAATTTATTTAAATTTTTTCATTGATTCTTGATATTTTACTTTTTTATATGCATTGATATAATGTCTTAATACAATGTATTTATCTTGCAGGTAAAACGAAATTAAATGCTATATATTACAAAAACTACTCTAATATTTGAGGTTAGTTTGTATTAATTTTGTACAAAATTAAACACTTATATATTCTAATGGCTAAATGTATATTTTATTTTTATTATGGTTTGTTTATTATTATCATGTTATTCATGATAATTTTTTGCCCCCTCATGAAAATAGTTTAGCTCAGTCCCTGAAATCGACCGCAAAACACACAACAATTCCCAAAAAATACATGACACCTTTTTAATCAATAGTCTTAGTGTAAACTACCACTTTTAATTATTAAATAGCTTCAAATGATATGTTCAATTAAAAAAATACACGATAGTTAAAAAATTTAAGAGGCCTACTTATAAATTTAAAATTTAGTAAGTTAAGTTCTGTTAAACCGATTCAATCGAGCTCCTTACAAATCTATAATTCATCAATCACAATTTTAGTTAAACTGATTCAACTGAGTTTCTAACAAATTTATTTTTAATACATTTTTAGTTCCGGTTGAACTAGTTCAACAATTCCCCACAAAAATATTTTATTCTATTTTACTCTTTGGTCCATGTCCTTAATTCAATAACAAGTTTGACTCTACTCTATAATAATATCATTCACTATCTTAAAAAAAAAAATATTTTCAACCGTATACTATAATCTATAAAATAAAATCATATTACTCATACAAAAAATTAACAACTAACCCAACAACATTATTATATCAATAAAAATGAAATTTAATATCCTAACCTTTTCATTGATACCCGGTGCTACATGGGTAACGTTATCTAATCAATAAAGTTGCTCCACAATATCTCCTTCCACTTGAACCGCTAGCTCCACCATTGTTTTTTTTTTCTTACTTTTGTCTACCACCAATCCTCAATCTTCTTCTTCTTCTTATGGAGTTTGAACAAACGAGAGACAGAAGGAAAATGAATCTCTTGTTGATGCTGCGATGTGATTTTGTTTTTTACAAAATCCTACTGAAATCGCTGTATGGGTGCAATGATTTTAGACATTTTTTTATCCTAGAAAATCGTTGTAGGAGTCCAGCGATTCTTACTTGTTATGTGATAAGCTTAGTGATAAGCTTATGATCATGTTATTGGTTAAAGCCTTAAAAAATTAATTTTAACAACATAATTGTGTATGTGTATAATTTTGAAAGTGTTGGAACCAATACTTTTAGTGGAAGTAAATAAAGAGTCAAATAGACTCGAATATGACATAAAGATAGAGAAGATTTTCTGCCATTTTCTCAACATTTTTCAATTATATTTGTAGATTTAATTTAATACATAAATATTTAAAAATTGACAATTATTTGAGAACAAAGATTGTGCCTACTCTCCATAAAAAAAAAAGATTGCAATTATTTATCTTGGATTGAATTAATCTAATTTTAAACAATTATTTGATGATTTATTTAGTTTGACCCATCATATATTATTGTGGGTAAATAAGGAAGACATTAATATCTTTAGATTACCTGCTAGCTATAAATAACTAACAATCAAATAATTTTAGCAACAATTCTATCCGCATACCAAAATCAGTTATCAAAATTAGTTTATTAATATATAATATGTATTATAATATAAAATACACACTAAAAATGAGTTAAATTACACATATATTCTATATTTTACTACGTATTATACATGATGGATGATTTTATTGGCTGATTTTGGTGTACACTTAACATAATCCTAATTTTAGTTAGAAATATTTTTAACCAACATTTTTAAAATTGATTATATTATTTGCACATCCAAAATTTATCACTAGTGTATAATATATTTTAAAATATAAAATACACATTAAAAATGATAAAATTACGCACTTAATATATAAATATAAATACATGATGAATGATTTTAATGCGCAAATAGTGTTTTAGAATGATCAGCTAACTATTGTTTAAAAACAATAAATTGTATGGACCTATAAAATTACTATATACATTATATTAAAATAGAATGCTAGATAACCAATAAAAATTTAGTCAACACCAGTCAATAACTTATATTGGATGTTTTATTTTTTTAGGTTTCAGATATTTTGTTTTTAAAACAATACAAAATTCACTGATGGTTGCTTTATAAAGTTCACTGATGGATGCTTTAGATTTTGAATATTTTATGGCTTTTGTTCATACCAGCCCAATTGGGCCACAAGCATGGGCCCAACCCAATCCGTTCCAAACAAAGATCACTGGACATCACACTTTGGGCTCGCAAGGAAGCAGACTTCTGGGTTCCTCATGTAACACTGGCGTCGTTGCCGGGGAACTCGGCGTTTTGCTCTCTTGATGGCGGATCCACCAGTCAACAATCGACAACATGCACCAAGGGAGGACGGGTGCACGACCTCTAATTCGGAGTCAAACAATGGTAGGCGAGGTGGTGGGAACCAAGCCACATCTGGTCTTCGTCCATCCCCACAGCGAGTAATTACTCAAGTTCCGTCCCCCCGACGCGCAACTTCACAGGTTCCATCCCCCCGACGCGTAGTCTCGCCGAGAACAAGAAGAACAAGGACGGAAAAAAAAGAGCTAGAACATGATTTTTTCAAAGTCCGAATGTGCCACTCTTTCACTCTGTTGCAGACGTCTTTGGTGGAGGTTTACCGAGATATCTGCAACGTGGAGAAGTTACCTACACCGAGGCCGATTCGGAGCAAATCGGAAGGGAACAAGTCGGACTATTGTGAATACCATCGATTGTATGGACATCACACCAACAAATGTTACGACCTGAAGAATGCAATTGAACAACTTGCCAGAGAGGATAGACTGGATAAGTATCTGGAGCCAAGCAAGCCCGACCAACCTGAGAAGAAGAGAGGACACGTCGGACGACCGTGGACGAGGTGGTTACAATCCCCCGGAGAGATATGTGTACACTATCTCGGATTCACTGCGGGTGGGTTGACGAATTCCTCCAGAAAAAGACATTTGAATGAGGTGTATCATGTCGGGAAGAAAGAAAGTTTTGTGAAGTCGCATGAGATATCCTTCAACTCTGATGATGCATGAGGATTTTGAAAAGGACATGATGATCCAGTAGTGATTACCATGGTCCTTGCCAATGCCAATCTTCATCGGACGTTGATTGACCAAGGAAGTTCGGTAGATATACTGTTTAAATCGGCTTTCGAAAAGCTCGGTTTGGACAAGTTTGAACTCAAGGCGTATCCAGACGCTCTTTTTGGTTTGGGAGGCGGAACCGATCAAGGCTTTGGGCTATCATGGTCGACTACATTGTGATAGACACTCCGTCAGCCTACAATGCACTAATTGGGAGGAGGACTCTCAACAAGCTGGGAACGGTGGTTTCTACCCTGCATTTGTACATGAAGTTCCCTACGAGACGTGGGGTGGCAATAGTTCATGGAGACCAAAAGATAGGAAGGAGATGCTACAATGATGAAAGTTTGGACCAGGCAGTAGAGAAGAAGTCGAAACAGTGTAACATGTTGGAACTCGGGAGACTATAGAGGAAGGAGGATTTCCGACCTCGACCTTAGGGGGACTAGGAAGATGTACAGATTGGTGACGCTCCATATAAGACCACTAAGGTTTCATCAACGCTCCCAGTGGACTTGAAGAATAACTTGGTGAAGCTACTCAAAGATAATTCCGACTTGTTTGCGTGGAAAGCTTCTGACATGCCAGGAATTGATCCGGGATATATGAGCCACAAGTTATTTGTATATCCTGTAACAAAACCTGTGCAGAAGAGAAGACGAAAGATGAGTGAAGAGAGAGCCCAACTTGTCGAGGAGCAAGTCGAAAGCTTGCTGGATGCTGGGTTTATTCGGGAGATAAAGTATCCGGAATGGTTAACCAACATCGTCCTGGTTAAAAAGCAAAATGGGAAGTGGAGAATGTGTGTTGACTACACCGACTTGAACAAGGTTTTCCCCAAGGATCTCTACCCACTTCCCCACATTGACACCTTGGTGGACGCTTCGTCGGGCTACCGACTTCTATGCTTCATGGATGCCTACTCTGGTTACAAACAGATTTCAATGTACCCACTAGACCAGGAGAAGACTTCATTTATCACTCCGAAGGCAACCTATTGTTATATAGTTATGCCATTCAGGCTCAAGAATGCGGGGGCGACTTAATTACCAGAGGTTGATGAACAAGGTGTTCAAGCCGCACCTAGGCGATCTTATGGAAGCTTATGTGGACGACATGTTGGTGAAAACCAAGAAAGAGGACGACTTAGTTTCTGACTAGTCTAAGGTTTTGGAGACTATCAGGTTGCACAACATGAGATTGAATCCCACAAAGTGCGCATTTGCTGTGGGAGCAGGTAAGAAGAGAGATAGAAGGTTGAATCCCACAAAGTGTGCATTTGAATCCCACAAAGAGGGATAGAAGCGAACCCAGACAAGTGTGCAGCTGTTCTGAATATGAAGAGCCCTACATGTTTGAAGGAAGTTTAACAGTTGAATGGCAGATTGGCAGCTTTGTCGAGGTTTTTCGTAGGATCTGCATTGAGATCGCTACCTTTGTTTGCCATTCTAAAAAAGGGGAAACAATTCGAATGGACATCGGAGTGCGAAGCAGTTTTCCATCACTTCAAAGACTTTTTGACAACTCCACTAATCCTATCTCGACCTCGTGAAGGGGAAGTCCTTCTCTTGTACTTAGCCACCTCAGATCGTGCTGTGGCTTCAGCGTTGATCCGGGAAGACGAGGAAGGCCAGCATCTCGTCTACTTCACAAGCAAGGTATTACAAGGAGCAGAACTCAATTATAAGAAGGTTGAGAAGGTTGTACTTGTTTTGATCTTGGCTTCTGGAAGACTCCACCCCTACTTCCAAGCTCACAAGATCCAAGTGCGAACTGGTCAGCCAATCAAAAATGTTCTTCAAAAGACCGATCTAGCGGGTCGGATAATGAGGTGGGCAATTAAGTAGACCGAGTTCGTCATTTCCTATGAAAGTAGGAACGCTATAAAGGCACAATGCTTGGCCGACTTCGTTGTGGAGAACACGGGGGTGCAGACTAGCGACTCAGCCACTTGGTCGATTTTCGTAGACGGTTCCTCCAACAAGTCGGGCAACGGGGCAGGCATTATCCTGGAGAATGACCAACAGATGAGCATGGAAGTCTCCCTGAAGTTTGGTTTCAAGGCTACTAACAATAAGGCTGAGTACGAAGCTATTCTCGCAGGATTGAGAATAGCAAAAGAAGTGGGAGCAAGGAAGGTAGCTGTCTACAGTGATTCTTAAGTTGTCACTTCTCAGATTAACGGTGAGTTTCAAGCTAAAGATCCGAGTCTGAAGAAGTATCTAAAGGCAACTTTAGTGATGATGAGGGAGTTTTCAAATGTGGAAGTACGACACATTGCCAGAGAGGAGAATCACAGGGCGGATGCCCTATCCAAGTTAGCAAGCACTAAACCAGACGGTTCTCATCGGAGCTTGATCCAAGAGAAGTTGCAATCCCCATCAATAAATAAACAATCTTCTAAACCCGATGTGCTAATTATCTCGGGACGAGAACTCGGTTGGATGTCGAAATCATGAACTACTTGAAGTTCGACGTCGTCCCTGAGAACGACAAAGAAGCAAGGTTGCTTGCCAAGAAAGATCAACAATACACCTTGGTGAGGGGAGTTCTATACAAGAGGGGCTTCTCTACCCCATTGCTAAACTGTGTTCCAACTTCGAAGGTGGACGAGGTGTTAGAAGAGGTCCACAGTGGGATATGTGGTAACCATCTCGGAGCTCGGTCCTTAGCAAAGAAGGTTCTCAGGGCCGGGTTCTACAGGGCCTCCCGAAGAGCTCATACATGTAGCCCCTCCCGAAGAGCTCATACATGTAACTTCGCCTTGGCCTTTCGTGAAGTGGGGTTTCAACTTGCTTGGTCCTTTTCCCCAAGCTCCAAGACAATTAAGGTATCATATTGTTGGAATTGAATACTTTACAAAGTAGATCGAGGCAGAACCACTTTCTTCCATTACTGCCAGGCAAGGTAAGAAGTTCCTATGGAAGAATGTGGTAACTCGGTTTGGAGTTCCTCACTCAATTGTTACCGACAATGGCACACAGTTCATAGATTCCACCTTTCGAAAGCTGGTTGCAGTCTTGAAGATTAAGCACCAGTTTACCTCCGTTGAGCATCCACAGGCAAATGTCAGACAGAGGCTGCAAACAAGGTGATCTTGAGAGGTTTGAAGAGAAGGTTTGATGAAGCAAAGGGAGCATGTGCAGAGCAAGTACCACATGTGTTGTGGGCTTACATAACAATGCCACAATCAAGAACTGGCGAGATTCCGTTTAGGTTGGCCTACGGTACGGAAGCCATGATTCCATTGGAGATTGAATTTGAAAGCCCAAGGGTTACCTTTCATTGCAAAGTCAACAACGCCGAAGTCTGCAGGTCAGAGCTCGAATTCGGAGATGAGGTTAGAGAGGAGGCTCGACTACGTGAAGCTGCCCTGAAGGAAAGAGTTGCAGTCAGGTACTACAAAAAGGAAATAAGAAGAGATTTCCTCAAGGACGACTTGGTGATGCTGAGGAACGACATAGGAGCTACAAATCCCGGAGAGGGTAAGCTAGCGGCAAACTGGAAGGGTCCTTACCGAGTTGTTGATGTACTCAGCAAAGGCTACTACAAGGTATCAACTCTGCCAGGAGCCAACTTACCTAGGTCGTGGCATGCTTGCAACATGAAGAAATGCTACTTTTGAATATTACATCTCCACTCCCTAGTGTACTCTTTTCCCAACTTCTTGATTTTTCCCACAGGGTTTTCCAGAAGGGGATTTTAATGAGGCACTAAAGTGGGAACTAGTATCTACAAGTTGTTTATTATCTACTTGTTTATATCGACATTATATTATTGGAAGATTTTCCCATGTTCTGGTCTATAGTAACGGAACATGATATGGTAGGCGTGTACAATTATCCAGTAATGATTTTGTCTTGTAGTGAATCCTAAAATATCTAAATAATCCCTGCAAGAGTTTGTGTGTGTACTATAACGTCCAACTCACTCTTTTTTTTTTTGTTATGTGTTTATTGGATTAAAGGGAAGCCCAAAAAATATATTACATTGGGCTCTGATGATTCAAAATCTTAATATTAGAAGAGAGTTATGTGCTTTTTATTTATTTTTAATTATTTATTTATTTATTTATGAATATACTGTATGCTACAATTTGATATTATAATTATAAATTTATACTAAATAGTAAATAGAGAGTTCAGAGTTGTACATTAGAAATTTTAATGGGTTAATAGAAATCTCTAAATAAGTTCTTTCTAGAAAATAAAAAAGCTTAAATTTGTTGTATTCTAAAATTCTCAAATAAAGCTTAAACTTGTTAAAACTTTAAGTTTTCATTGTTTTATTCTAAAATTAAAATAGAAACGCATCCTTAGACCTAAACACAATATATAATTTTATATATACATGTTAAAAAGTTAAAATTCAAAACTCAAAACCAACATTCCCAAATTAAACAGCCGGGGAGTAATCATATAGCCATATAGCTCATTCTAGCTGGATTCAATGTATACATTAGAAAATTCAAAAAAAAAAAGAATTTACGGTATCTCCCAATTCAACAACTCAAGAATTAATTCACTGTCGCAGATTTGAATTACATTTAAAAATTTGTCATTGATTAATGAATTGATACATGCACAATGTGAGATTTAAACTCGAATATTTATTTAAACGGACTATTCAGCTAACAATTAATTCACGCAAGTTGGTTTTATTTATTTTTTGATTTATTTATTTTCTTTTCTACCCAAAGCCAAATTAAAAAATAGTGTTAGTTCAGAATTTGCAAAGGCCCATCCAAAAGGTAAAGATGGGCCGACTAATATGTGAAATCCAAATTACATACCATTGGTCAGTAATAATTTTTTTTTAAAAAAAGATATTTAAATATGTGATAAATAATCATATATACTAAAATTATTTTCTCTTTGATATATAGTCTTAAGTCTTATTTTAAATTTGATAAATTATTAATATTTACATAGATATATAGATATTATACCCAATAAACATAAATAAAACTAAACTAATTTTTTTCAGAATGTTTTTTTTTGGTAATATAAAAGTCATATTGTTTTCCTCATGGAAAGTTTCCATGAAAACACATACATGTAAACAATTTCAGCTTCCCACAAGAGTTTGCTTAATTTCGTGGAATGGCACTGGAAAAGGCCAAAAAGAAAAAGCATGAAAATATACTACTCAATTACATTAAAAAAAAAAAAAAAATCATTAAAAGGCAAAATGCTATAGCCTACAGGCATGTGAAGTGAGCCCATTTATTTGACGGCTCGGCTATTGTCATGTATTTGGGTAATGAAGCCAATAATAAATTACCCACATTTGACACCTAAGGAACCTGTTGAGAGTTCACCATGCACCCTATCCTATGGATAATATAAAAAAATAAGCACATTACATCTCATCCATTAGTTATTTTTTATAATAAATCTTAATGGTGAACAAGATCGGAACATCACGTTCCACTAAAAGTGATTGCCATATCAGAAAATTTTCCTATATTCTTTACTTGTTTGTATGTTTTGCTACATTCGGTCATCTTTCATATGTAAATATTTCCAAGTTTAAAGAGTATCAGTCATTACCTTTATGATCTACGTTTGTTTCGACGTAATGATTCTAAGATATAACCTATCCAATTTCAAGCTCGAAAAAACGCAAAACAATACATAATATTGAAAAGCAACGATGTCCGAAATTGAGATAATTTAATTATTGGCATAAACATTTTATCCAAAAACATGAAAAGCATCGTAAACAAACTACTCAACTACTTAAACGTTTGAAGTTCCTCAAAAGATTCACTACGACATAAGTTCCTTTGAGAAAAGAAAGTCAAAAACCATACCAAAATAAACTAAGCAGCAGAGAACAAGAAATAATAAATAAACAAAGTCTCTCAACATCAACAAGGAGTTGGCGGAGGATCAGACATTGTCGGCTGAGCTTCAGGAGAGTTCTCGGATATCGGCACATTCTCGAAAGGTGGGACAGCCTCTGAAGTCGGAACATTCTCAGAAGTTGGCGCAGGCACGTTGTGTTCTTCCTCGGGAGTCAGTTGTTCTTCGATGGGAGGTTTTGATGGAATTATGATTCCGTCGACGACTTTGTGATCAGGCCCGATCTGATTGATATCGAAGTCGGGAAGGATAACTCGGAGTTGCTCCTTCGAGTTGCCAACCACTTCTCCAACCAACAACATAGCATCATTAAAGAACTTGTCGCACATATCTTGAGCAGCCTGCAACTCGACCTCAAGTCTTGTTTGATCTTCGATCTTTAACTTAAATTCAGCATAAAGCTTCCTATATTTTTCTTCTCCTTCGACTTTTCCTTCTCCAGCTTCTTCAACAACTCCCTCATTGCAATAGATCCTGGGAGTCCAAAGCCAAGTGAGCCTACAAACTCGTGACCTTAGAGGATAGCTCTGACTTCTCCCCTCGATCACACGTTTCTCTGCCTCAACCACCTTCACGCGATTTCGAAGTTTGACGACTTCGACCTCAGGAACAATAACACAACCCTTCATCTTGTTTTGAGTGGCTTGACAGATGGCAGCTGCCTTGATGATGCTTCGGGTTACAACCTCAAGGTTTTTGATGAAGTTTTCCCCATCCATGGGAATTCTGCTATTCCCGCCAAGAAGATACTCTTGAGCAAACCCCGCGTGATCAAACTCTTTGCTGTTGATGTGGCCGTACTTGGGCTCGAGAACTTTACGTTTTCGAGATTGAGGAGGCTCTTTGTTGGTCTTATCAGCTTCTTGCGTGCTTTGAATTGAAGGGGATGGAGTTGCACTTGCGTTCTTCGCAGAACTCGAATCAAGAATGCCTGAAGTAGTCGGAACGCTTTGTTCGGAGGACGTCGGTTTGCTACCTCCACTACCAGTACCGACAACGCTCGTCGACTTCTTCGACTCACTAAGTAGGTGTGCTTTGAATTTATTGTACACACTTGACTTGCCCGACATCACTCCTGCAAAATGACCAACCAAAACATGAAACAATTAGCATCATAAACAAGTCGGCAAGAGTCAAAGTCGAATAAAAACAAACCTACCTAGAATTTCCTTTCGAATGTATACAAAAGACTGGGTAAGTAATTACCGAGTTTGCAAGTGATTGCCATTTTTCCCCAGCAATAGCTCAATGTGTCGACAAAGAACAACTCGGATTCACTCAACTCTTCCCAATTAGCTTTTGGATCTACCCATCCCTCATTCCAACTTAATGGAAATCGAATTTCACCTTTCCCATCTACCCAAAAAGGAGTCGTTTCAGGTTGGGGAATAATTTTAAAATAAAGGTTTTTGAAATCTCTTACGGACTCCTCAAGCATCTCGAAAACCTTCATCCCTTGGTTAGTCCGAAAAGATAGCGATTGTTGCTTGTCTTTACTAAAGGGTTTGGTTAGCTTAAAGAGATGATGGAAAACTCCCAAAGAAGTTGGAAATCCGAATTCCCGACATATGACCTCATATACCCTAATGAACCCCAAGAGTTAGGGTGGATCTGAGATGGGGCAATCCCACACCCTTTCAGAACTTCTACTTCGAACTCGGTAAAGGGGATTTGGATGCCTACCTTAGTGAAAATAGCTTCATATACAAATATGCAACTCGAGGTCGACGTGACAAACTCGATCCTTGGAATTGGGGGCAACTACTTGATATCTATTCCCCTCGACACTACCCACAAACCAGTTATGGTGTTCATTAAAGTATTTGATGAATTCATCATCAACTATAGACTTAGCCCCTAAGACGGCAGAATCTACCCACTCACAACTCTCAGAAACAACTTAGGGCAACACATGGTTAATTTTCCTGGCCATGGAAACGAGTATAGAGAAAAATGCCTACAAAATAACAAAATGGGATGCACATTGGTAAAAGAAAAAAATAGAAAAAAAAATGAAAAATAAAAAGGGAGGCAGTCAACAACAACAATACATGGCAGTGAGCAACAACACCAGCTACAACATTTAAAATCTTCTTTTCAACATTTTCACTACATATTCAACTATGTTATCCAGAGCATCATAAAAGCAAAATCGGTGATTATGAGACAGTAACCAACAATAGGAACACCTATTTAATCTATAACAGAGCTGAACAAAATTTCATTCTTCAACGACACCACAACCATTTTTTCAGTAATGGTTAAGATTAAATCTTTTCACTATTTACTATAATAAATGCTTTAACATTATCATTTTGAGTAATAAATACCTTCTCTTTATCTTTATTTTTTGTTTTCTCTTTCTATTTTTAATATTTATAAAGGGTGTTAAGTATTTTTTTTCTCTAAAAATTAATAATCAAATTATATATTTATTAGGATAATGTTTTGATTTTTGGATTTCATTTAAAATAATTATGTTTTATTTTCTTAAACTATAAAAGAGAATAATATACTAAACAATTTTATGATTGTAGTTGATGTTTTTGGGTATGGTTCAAAATAGACGTTTTTTAGGAAATATTCAATCATATTGATATAATAATAACATTCATATATAATAAAAAAAATGAAACCCATATATAAGATGCTACATAATATATATCGTAATAATAATAAAATAATATATAATTGAAAGATATACACAGGCTTCCTAATTTTTAAATATTTTGTATTCATAAAAAATAAAAGTTGTAAAAAATTACAAGAACATATAATTAAAGTACAAGCATCACTTGGAATAAAAATTATAAAAATGACTATTTTTAAATATATATATAAAATACAAATTAATAAAAATTATAGTACATATAAATAAATTATATGTAACATAGAAACATAAATAATAAACAAATTAATAGGTTGATTTATTTTGCTTTAATACTCTAAGAGATTGTGGACTCTTTGTATTTGCTTTGATTCAATTTTAATTATAAAAAATCTTAATTAAGCACTTAATAAAAATAGAAAATTGGCGTAAAATAGTCTTTAACATTACTACGTAGTATAAGATTATATTGTCTTACATATTTTAAAGGAAAATTATATAATAGGTGATTTTTTTATTTATTAATAACAAGTGAATTTGAATATTTAGACCAAAAAAAAATTTGAATATTTAATTTTAGAATGATAATTGTTGGTGGATGCATTTATTGTTATTTAGTGGAGAAGCATTTATTGCTTCTTAGTGGAGAAGCATTTATTACTTCTTAGTGGAGAGATTTAATCTAAACCATTTAAATACATCAATGGCTATAAATACATTCTCACATTCTCAAATAAGAAACTCATTCTCATATGATACATCCCCTATATATATATATATATATATATATATATATATAGTATAAGAGGAATGTGCGGCGTATATAAGAAAAAAGGGGAGCAAAAGAACACTACAACAACAAAGCAGATTATTGGGGACACTATCTGAATGTTAAAGAAAAAGTTAAAGGAGCAATACGAACCTGGAGAGACGAAAAGGAAGGCAGGGGCAGAATCGGCGGAGTCTTGGTGTGTTGAAGAAGGGGCAAAGGAGGAAGATATGGAGAAAGTAGAGTGCGGAAGTGAAAAGGTGTTGAAGGGGAAGAAAGAGAGATAATGGAGTAAGGAAACGGAAGGACGTTTCGGATATGATGTTTCAGTTTTGGTGGAGTGAATGATGAGGGAGTAGAAAGGTGAGAGGAGAGTAAAAGAGGCACGGAGATTAAGGAATCAAAAGTGAGAAAAGTTGGAAGGTTCCAGGTCTTAAGTAGATGAAGAGTCCAAGGGGGTTTGAATTCAAATTTTGAATTCTCAAAGGATTTAAATTAAAATTAAAAAATTCCCCCTTTTTAAGGAATTCGGGAATTTTAAAGTGATTTTAAGAGATAAGATCACATGGAACTAGCGTATTGGGGCATGGAATCTGTCTCGTGGCCGATTGACCCAATGGTTGCGAGCTGATGTTGCAGACGTCGACGTGTGGGGGAATCTAGCTCGAAGATGTTTGAATTCGTCACGATATGACGACTTCAAATAGGGGCACTGTTCATACCAGCTCAATTGGCCCACAAGCATGGACCCAACCCATAATGGATAGCCACCAGTCACCCGACTTGTTTGGGAGTCTCCCATATGTTTGTGAGTCACGTGCCGACTTGTACGCTTCGTCGAGGAGATACTCCGACTTCGTATCCTGTAGGACTTGTTATCCGACTTGGGGGCAATGCAGGAGAAAGTTACAACTTAAATAAGACGGTTAAAGCCACCAAGAGCAGTTTTCCCTACGTAGTCGTGGAAATCGCCCCACAATCGACCACAACATACAACCGCTTGGAGAACACATCCAATAAATATAACAGTAAGGTCATATCACCAAGTATCTGAAACTTACCCCATTTCTACTATTCACTACTTGCTTGGTACTCTTACTGACTTAAACATCGGAATGCCTTACAAGTATACCCCCAATCCGTTCCAGACGAAGATCACCGGACATCACATTTTGGGCTCGCCAGGAAGCAGACTTCTGAATTCCTCATGACGCCAGGAAGCAGACTTCTGAATTCCTCATGATGAACATTCTATAAACAGTAATTATTTTTTATTGACTAATTTATTGGCGAAAAAAAATATTCATTTCCTATACTTTTTCATCAAAAAATATTTATATTTTGAATATAAAAATTTAAATTTAAATTCACAAAAGTGACAAATATATTAAAATACTAGTTACTACAGGACTAACATAGAAAATCGATATAAAAGGATTTGCATTGCTTTCCCATGCAATGAAATTTACACATAGTAGAAAATTGATTTATAACCGGCTCAAATCAAATTTAAATCTTATCCAATCAAAACAAGCACTCAATATTTAACTATTAAAAAAAATTCTATTATATACGTATGTCTATTTACTTCTAGAATAATTTTACAAGAGAATTGAACTAATCTCTAAAAATAACGTCATCTGCAATTTGCATCAACGCTTCAAGTGAGTCAGGAGCGAACTTTCTTGCAAACAGAAACGTGTCATGGCGCCGCTTTCTTTCACTACCACTATCACCGTATCTGGGCCTATCCCTTCTCAAGGCCCAAATCAACTCAGGCCCAATCTCTTCCTTCTGGTACATTCGAGGGTGCCCATCCTCACTCCCACTCCAATCCACATGCGTAAGCGTGGCGTGCACGCACCCTCTCGAGTCCCACTTAGACAAAAGGGTAGGAAAGTAATTCTCCTCCGGGTAACACGTGTCCCAACGCACACATGGCAACTTGAACTTTGACCAAAGTCTCGTTTCCCACACCACTAACCGCGCGTGCTTACGTGTCAATGCCCAAAACTGTGACCCAATCCGGAAATCCTCGAGCCTCACCTCCGGAAGCATCACGTGATCGCCACGCGCCGCCCATCGATCGTAGGCTCCGGTCTCGTTTGCGAGGATTTCAACGAAGCTCTTGCGCGAGTTGGCGAGCGTGGCGTAGGTGAAGTTGAAGGAGTGAAGTGGGATGCAAGAAGGGGAGAGGAGGAGGAAGATGTAGTTGTTGCGGTCGTGGATGAGGGCGCGTGCGAGTAACCTACGCGCCGCCGCGGCGAGTGTGGGGGTGTATCTAGCGGTGGGTTTTGAAGGGATCGTGCAGTTGCGGAAAACACCGGAAAAAGGCGGATCATAGGAGGATGTGGGGTCCGCGTGGACGTAAATGTTGTAGAGATTCTTTGGTGAATTGTTGAAGAAACATTCCCATAAAGGTGCTAATGGAAGTGGCGTTGTTGTGAGGAACATGAATGCTAGCTTCTTAGTGTTAGTGGGTTTTCGTTTTGCATGTGAAGCCATACGGAAGAGTTCTTTCTCTTCTTCATCGTCGATGTTGTACTCCGGCGGCGGTGGTGGTGGTGGCGGTTGCGGCGGTTGGCGTGATGTGTTGTTGAGATGTTTGATGTAGAAGGTGGTTGTGAGATTTGGGATTGGTGGTGGGTTTGGATCTTGAATGAGTTTGGTGGTGGTGGTGATGGTGGTGTTTTTTATAATTGTGGTGGTTACGGTGGTGGTTGTGGTGGTTGTTGTGGTGGTGGTGAACACAATGGCCAAAGGTAAACATAGAAGAATGGCAAAAAGAAGAGAGAAAGAATTTGGTGATAGCATTTTCAGGGTTTAAGAGATATAACAATAATAACGCAAGATTTTTTTTTCTCTTTATGCTTATTATTATTATTATTATTATTTCTTGAGAAAGAGCTTTGAAAATGGAGTGTTGAGTAGTATAAAAAGCGGATGAAAATGAAAGAGATATGATTTTGGTAAATTGATGGGGGGATTAGCCTGGGAAGGCATTATTAAAGCAAAAGTCATGCATAATTTAGGAATTTGATACAAGTCACATTGAATTCCATTGGACTTGGTGTGAGAGACTTATTTCTTTAAATTTTTGTTTTGGTGAGACGTGATTTTCTTTAGTTGATGCCTCACTTATTGCATGCTATAAATAACTAATATTTGGAGTGCTCTTTCGACTTTATAGGTGTCCATTTTTTGTTTCCCCTTTTAACCTCGGTTGCCAAGCAAAAGAAATGGTATGCAATACAATAGAATAGAAAAGAAAATAAATGAAATGAGTATTATTATTGTAATTCGATTCGATGTTACCAAGGACTTAGGAGGCTAGGACCAGTGTCCATTATCTATGTCGTTATGCAAAGCAGAAGATAACTAATACAGTAATACTACACTCATGCGATAATAAGTGATGGGTGAATCTGAGCCGTGTGATGTGTTGAATGAGATCTAGGTTGCCATGTAAGCAAAGTATCTATGTAATGTGTATCTGAGTTAGAGCACGTGGCCGGCATGCCATACTCAACTTTGCATGTTCGTCACAGGCTGTCACGTCACGTGCTTGGTGTCAACCATAATCCTCATGCTCTACAAATGCACACTTCAATAGTTCAATCCAAAAGCCCAAATGAAGTTGCTAACACTCAGCAAACTATACTTTTTATCTAATCTAATTGTATATTAATTTATGTTTTGTTGATAAAAGTGTAATATTAAAATTCCCTTAAAAAAAAAGTGTAATATTAAAATTCCCTTTAAAAAAAAAGTGTAATATTAAAATAATTTTTAGCGATAATACTTTTAATTAATTCAAGAGTGATGGAATAGTCCTTTCTTCCTTTTTTTTTCTTTTGTATTTTTTTTTTTTTTAAGAGAATATCTTAAACTTAACAAGCTTAACTAATCCTTCTTCTCATTTTGGATGAATATAATTTTTTCAAAATATTTCGGATAATTTTTTCAAAACTCTAATATAAAGATGAAGATTGAAAAAAAATTATACAGAAAATTTAAATTTTAAGTATGTTAGGTGAATTATACTGTATAATAGAGAAATTAAAAATAATGTAAATCATAGGATCGAGGCAGGCTGATCGAAATGGCGGAGTGTGTCTGATTTTATATGTGACAAAAAATGCTTTTAAATTTAAAGGTAAATTTTATCGCACTGCAATCAGATCGACTATACTCTATGGTACAGAATGTTGGGCGGCTAAAGAGGAACATAAACATAAGTTAAGTGTGGTAGAGATGAAGATGTTACGATGGATGAGTGATCATACGCGATTGGATAGAATAATGAACAAAGATATAAGAGAGGTAGAATTGAAATAGCTCATATTATTGAAAAGATGGTATAATTGTGTCTCAGGTGGTTTGGACATGTGAGAAGAAGACCGACGAATCACCCAGTTAGAAGGGTGGATGAAAAGGAAAGTGAACAAGGGGTGAAAGGCAGATGAAGACCTAAGAAGATCATCCATGAGGTGGTCAAACGAGATCTATATGTAAACGATATATCTTTAGACATGATACATGATAGAGTTCAATGATGTCGTTTGATCCATGTAGTCAACTCTACCTAGTGGGATAATGCTTTTTTTTTTGGGACAATAAGGCTTTGTTGTTGAAGTTATTTGTTTTTTGGTTTTGGGCCATAGTCTTGTTTTTGTGTATTTTTGGACTTTGGATGGGTTTATTTTTGTTTATAAGGGTTAAGTATTAGTGAGGCCTAATTATACGTGCATTAATGCCCTGATATGAAGAGATTGAGAATTTATTTAGCTTTTATTTGTTTATATTTTTAGAATATTTAATTTAATTTTGTATTTTGAATTTGATGTATTTAGTTGAATTGAGTTTTGTAATAATGGGCTTAGGGTTTTCATATTTAACTTAATATGAGGTCTATAAATATCTCATAAACTATTGTAGCCCTCAAGTAATGGAGTTAGACTTTTAATGGCGTGATTCCACTTGTTGGTTTCGTGATGAAACCATGGAATATACAAGTGATGGTGTGTAATATCCATTTCTTGTAGCATCGGAAATTTGAATGAAAGGTTGTGTGATTCACCTTCTGTTTAATTTTCAAACTCATGGTGTGTATAGTCGAGGTGTGTCATATCATTAACTGTTGCATCGAGAAATTGTATAGAAGGCAGAGTGATTCGCTTCTGTTCAATTTCAATCTATCCCTTTTCAATTTTATTATGTATATTTCTTCAATTTTAATAAAATGTCTCTTCTTTATTATTTTTCCCCTTTTTCCCTTATCATTTGGTATCAAAATTTGGGTTTCAGATCCTGTGATTTGAAAAGAAAAAAAAAGAAGCGTGTGTTTTCTCTTCTTTGTATTTGTTTTTGCAGATACTATCCTTTTGAATAACCAGATTCGAGGACAAATCTTTTTTGAAGAAAGGGAGAATGATACGTGCATTAATGCCCTGATATGAAGAGATTGAGAATTTATTTAGCTTTTATTAGTTTATATTTTTAGAATATTTAATTTGATTTTGTATTTTGAATTTGATGTATTTAGTTGAATTGAGCTTTGTAATAATGGACTTAGGGTTTTCATGTTTAACCTAATATGAGGTCTATAAATACCTCATAAACTATTGTTGCCCTCAAGTAATGGAGTCAGGCTTTTAGTGACGTGATATCATTTGTTGGTTTCGTGATGAAACCATGGAATATACAAGTGATAGTGTGTAATATCCATTTCTTGTAGCATCGAAAATTTGAATGGAAGGTTGTGTGATTTACCTTCTGTTTAATTTTCAAACCCATGGTGTGTACAGTCGAGATGTGTCATATCCTTAACTGTTGCATCGAAAAATTATATAAAAGACAGAATGATTCGCTTCTATTGAATTTCAATCTATCCATTTTCAATTTTATTATATATATTTCTTCAATTTCAATAAAATGTCCTTCTTTATTATTCTTCCCCTTTTTCCCTTATCACCCACTTTTAACTTCCTAGATTAATATGGCCCATTAAGAAGTAGTACAGCACCACTATCAGACAAAAAGAAAAAAAAAGAAGTTAACCAAAAAAAAAAAGAAGACAGCACCACTAGAAAGTAGAAACAAAAGCAGAACTAATACCACACGGAAAAAAAAAAAAAAAAAAAAAAGAAACAAGA